>CAJHQP010004356.1:0-56321 GCA_905132765.1 Moricandia arvensis | reverse complement strand
TAAGAAGCCAAATAACCCCACTCAAAAGAAACGATTTAAATACAATAATACAATCAATGGAGCGTAAGAGAAGAACAAGGTGCCACGCTTTGTCTTTGCCGTGGCCTAAACGTGTATGCTTCCTTCACATTTATAATATTGAATTGGTTTCTTTGTGTGATTACGTATGTATAACAAGTTTTATAATACTACATAAAGAAATAACCATTTTTGTTGTCTATAAAAGTATTTTTTTAAAATGACTATATTAGCTGTAATGAATTAATCTTGTTGAATTAATTAACTAGATTTATTATTAAGCTTTGTTGTTATTCTTTAGAGAGTTATGATCTGAAGAATATGTCAATAATAATCTTAACGAGTAGATAATAGTAGTACATTACATGCATGGACATGTGTAAAAGAGGCCCGTGGGCTAAAAATATCAGGCTTTACCGAAACGGACAAATTACTTTCGACTATATAAAGGGCTTTAATGGGCCATTCACTGTTTTTCTAGAAAGGCTCATTTAGCTGTCAGCTTTCTCTGGTTCTTTTTCTTTTTTTTTTTGGAATAATTGTAAAATTTTATTCAATCAAAACTTTTCTACAACAAGTGCTACTGTTTTTGATTAATGTAATATAATCTATGGGTTAAAACTTATGCTGCTGGTTATGTAGAATTCGAACTAGAGAAAGCTAGTTAAATGATATAAAAGTACTTAATCATATGGTCTATACAGAAAGAAAAGAGATAAACAAGGGGAGAACACAATCTTCCTTTGTCTTCAAATATTGAAGAGACCTGTTCCTCCCTCCACTATCTTTGGAAACACAGACAAATATTTTTTTTCTCCATCCATTTCTTCTCCTCTCCTTTTTCTTAATTAATCATTTGTCTTTTCACCTAATTTCCACCTTACTTCTTCATTTCTAAGACAATTCTCATGTTCCAAAAACAATAATTGGAATAAAAAAAACCTTGAAACTACACTTCATCATTAAAATATAGAAATTTTACTTAAAATATTTCTGTAAAAATTTTGCTCCAAATCCATGGGTTCCCCAAACTTCAGACATTAAAGGTAAATTGTTTGTCACCTAACCTCGACGTGCAGACCAATCCCCTAGCTAGATTCCATTCAACAAGACAATGATGGAGGGTGTTAATATTCGTGACACCACGTAATATCCATAAAAAAAGATGCTCAAGAAACTCAAAATCCCTATTGACCCTTCTTTCAACCAACAGGTTTCTCTGATCTCTAAGACTCATCTTGCCTTCTAGCTGCTGGCTATGTTTTCGAAGAAGACGGGCAAGAAGCTTGACTCCTCTCAGGTATGTACACGTGAGGTTGCCCTAAGTATAGTGATCATACTTTTCATATTGAAATGCTTTTTTCTTTTGTTTTTCTTGTGCAGTCAAGTCATCATGTCTCGTCCATTGAACCAGCTAATCACATAGACTATCATCCACCGTTAAATATCTTTCATCAAACTCCACAACCACGCAGAGATACGCAGAAGCCACTGTTCGATCCCAAGATGATTGAATATCTTACAAAACCCGAGCCGGGCGGGTTCAGCAATCACTACCGTCCTATCCCCAGTCCGATAATCCCATCATCACCTGGTGGTTCCAACATGACCGAGTCACAACTAGTCAATACATCAATCTTTAACACAAAACCAAACATTAACAACAACAGTAATATGAGTTCAAGAAGCAGCAGCATTGAGAGCACTTCCTCTAACCCCTCTAAGCCACACACAGGTGGTGACATAAGATGGGACGCTGTGAACACGTTAACCTCTAGAGGAGTCCAGCTCGGGATCAACGACTTCCGCCTTCTGAAACGGCTCGGTTACGGAGACATTGGGAGTGTTTACTTAGCTGAGCTTAAAGGTACCAACACTTACTTCGCCATAAAAGTGATGGACAAGGCTTCCTTGGTTAGTAGGAACAAGCTGTTGCGAACTCAAACTGAGAGAGAGATCTTGTCTCAGCTTGACCACCCGTTCTTGCCTACTTTATACTCTCATTTCGAGACTGATAAAGTCTTTTGCTTGGTCATGGAGTTTTGTGGCGGCGGGAATCTCTATTCCTTGAGACAGAAGCAACCTAACAAGTGTTTCACCGAAGATGCATCAAGGTTAGTAAAATAAAATTGATTGCAAGAAGATAAATTAAACAACATACATCCCTCAAAATTCAATATTTTTTTTAATATGTTAAATTAATATTTTTTAGAAGGAAATCTCTTTCAACGAAAATTAAACATATATCCATGTAACCTAGGCTTGAGTGTTTATAACCAAATTTGATATCCAAACCGAATCCGAATTTCGAAAAATTTGAATTCGATTCGAACTATTTAAGAACATATAGAGTAACATCTAAGGGGAGATACTTTGGAGTTCAGGTGTGACCCAAACTAGACCAAAATTCAAACTATCATCCGAAAAATTTGATCCTAAACCGAACTGGACCTACTATAACCCATTAGACTATTGATAGGAAAACCAAAAAAAATTATCCACTAAACCAACACTTAGCCACTAAACCAATTCCTCACCGGTTAAGAATAGAATTCAAATTTTGTTTTTCTTTTGCTCATGCAGATTCTTTGCTTCTGAAGTGTTATTAGCAATGGAGTACCTACACATGCTCGGAATCGTGTACCGAGATCTGAAGCCAGAGAACGTCCTCGTCAGAGACGACGGACACATCATGCTCTCCGACTTCGACTTATCCCTCCGATGCTCCGTTAGTCCAACTCTCGTCAAATCCTCCTCTGTTCACGGCAGCGGAAGCAGCAGCAGCCGTCCCATCGGACTCATCGACGAATCATCATCATCTCTCCAAGGCTGCGTCCTTCAACCCTCCGCCTTCTTCCCACGGATCCTTCACTCCTCAAAAAAGAACCGAAAATCCAAATCAGACTTTGGACTCTTACCTGAGCTCATGGCAGAGCCAACGAACGTCAAATCAATGTCCTTCGTCGGAACACACGAGTACTTAGCACCGGAGATCATCCGAGGCCAAGGACACGGAAGCGCCGTGGACTGGTGGACCTTCGGGATCTTCATCTACGAGCTTCTCTACGGAGCGACGCCGTTTAGGGGACAAGGAAACCGCGCGACGCTGCACAACGTGATCGGACAACAATTGAGATTTCCGGAAATTCCTCAGGTGAGCTTATCGGCGAGGGATTTGATTAAAGGACTGTTGGTTAAGGATCCGAGGAAACGGATCGCGTATAAGAGAGGCGCGACGGAGATTAAGCAGCATCCGTTCTTCGAAGGCGTGAATTGGGCGTTGATACGGAGTGCGACACCGCCGCACGTGCCGGAACCGGTGGATTTCACGTGTTTTGTGAGTAAGGATAAGGAGTCTACGGTGGCGGGTGGTGACAGTGGGAAGAAGAGTAACAATGGCCCCAGTCGTCATGATCCTGATTACATTGATTTCGAATACTTTTAAAATACTTTTTTCCCGCCTTTGTATTTCTAGATATTTTTTAAAATAAAAGTAGTTTTATTATTCAACCTTTTTAATTAGAGTTTAATTTCAAATTGTATAAATTTAAGGAATTAACATGATTTTTATTCCATTTTCTGTAATTTTGTAAAGAAAAATACTATAAAATAGAATTTTTTAAAGTTTTTGTCACAAAAATTTTTTTTTAAAAAATAATTAAATAGACTTTATTAAAATTTATAAATATATATTTATATCTCTTAGTTAACTAATTTAGAATTATAATTTAGAGTTATGAAATAGAGTTTTAGAAAAGAAGTTTTAGTGTTTTCTTTAAATGAAATGGAAAAAAGATTATTCAGTTATTTTTTTTAAGTTATTTTGGTAACAAAAACTTAGAAAGGTTTATTTGAGAGATTTTATCTTCTGTAAATATATCTTGTTAAAAATATTCATTAGTTTTTGAAGCGAACATCTATTGGTATCAGTATTAAGCTTTTCCAATTTATAAAAAAATTCAAATACAAAAACTTTTGGTTTACGTGTAGAATTTTTGTGTGCTGAGGCCCAGATACCTTTGATATATATAATTGGGCCGGACATGAAATATGGATACCTCTAACCTTTTGTTTTGCTTTCGAGTGATTAGTCACACACACAGTTCCTATCACACAACAAGAAAATCGTAATGGTTACAACATCAATATATATACCTTCCCAAATTGATAAAAAGAAAAATTCAACTTTACACGGCCCAATAATTGAATCAGAGTGTCGGCATAAAAATATCAACGACCACGACCACCGCGTGGACCCCAATACTATAAGAACAGTGTAAACATTTTTTTATATTTGATTTTACATTTCCTAAACTGTTACTTATTAATGAATCTCACAAGCAACCAATCTTCTTCGTATGGCTCTTGTTCTCCTCTTGTACGTTTTCTCCTTCATTGTCTTCTCCTTGGGACTACGACGTCTCCTTCACCTCGACAGGAGAAAAGAACCATCACATCTTCTGCACCCTGTAACCTTCACAGGTGTTTCACCAGAGGCTGAACCAACGTCCCGTCCTTTGTGGAAGTACGATGTGTTCCTCAGCTTCAGAGGAACAGATGTACGCAAAGGCTTCCTCAGCCATCTCTACAAAGCTCTCACCGACAACGGCATCCACACTTTCCGTGACGACACAGAGCTCCAGCGAGGGAACTTCATCAGCCCTGCGCTTCTTGAAGCCATCGAACAGTCAAGATTCGCTGTCGTTGTCCTCTCTGAGAACTACGCCACCTCTCGCTGGTGCTTACAAGAGCTTGTGCACATCACCAAGTGCTGCGTTGAGAAGAAGCAGATGGAACTGATCCCTGTCTTCTTCGGCGTTGATCCTTCACATGTCAAGAAACAATCTGGAAACTTCGCCAAGGCGTTTGCTGAACATGACAAGAGACCTGATACTGATACTGTGGAGTCATGGAGAAAAGCTATGGCCACAGTGGGATTCATCTCGGGATGGGATTCAAGAAACTGGTGATGATCCATATCCTTACACAACTTTCTTGAGACACAACATCTTTACGATGTCTTTTTTTGTCATGTAGGAACGAGGAGTCAAAGCTTATAGAGGAGCTTGTTCAAGATCTTTCAGACAGACTATTCTCACCTGTGTCTACGAGTGATACTGGTGAATGGATCGGTATGAGTACACACATGAGAAGTATATATCCTTTGATGAGGAAAGACCCTAATGATGTCCGAATGGTTGGTGTCTGGGGCATGGGAGGTATTGGTAAAACCATCATTGCTAAATATATCTACAAAGGCTTCTTAAACGAGTTCGATGGTGCTTGCTTATTAGAGAATGTGAAAAGAGAGTTCAAACGACATGGACCGTCACATTTACGTGAGAAGATCTTGTCTGAAATCTTTCGCAAGAAAGACATGAACACATGGAACAAAGATTCCGATGTGATGAAGCAACGGTTACAAGGGAAGAAGATTCTTCTCGTCCTGGACGATGTTGATGACATACAACAGCTAGAAGAATTAGCTGGAAGCTCTCAGTGGTTTGGACAAGGAAGCAGAATCGTTATAACCACTAGAGACAGGCGTGTTCTTGACCAGCATGACGTGGAACGCGTCTATGAAGTTAAGCCTCTGAGGACTACACAAGCGCTTCAGCTCTTTAGCAAACATGCTTTCAAGCAGCCTCGTCCATCTGAAGATTACAGAGAGCTCTCTCTCGACGTTGTGGAGCAGCTTGGTGGTCTTCCATTAGCTATTCAAGTCGTGGGAGGATCTCTATACCGTCGGGAGATGGAGTTCTGGGAAGACAAACTGGATTTACTTAGAAACAACAGTGATAACTCTCTGTTCAAGGCGTTGAAAGTAAGTTATGAGGCATTGGATGAGCTAGAAAAGAAGATTTTTCTTTACATTGCGGTTTGTTTCAACGGAGTGTATATGGACCGTGTTAGAAAAGTACTAGACCTTTGTTTCGTGTCTTCCAGGAGAAGAGTGTTACCAACCAGACCGAGCATTGTGGCTCTGATGGAGAAGGGTATGATTAGCTTGTCAAAGACGAAACGTTTATGGGTTCATGACTTGCTCCAAGACATGGCCGAGGAGATTATATGTGAAGGGAAAGATGAGAGGCCATGGAAACGTCTAATGCTGTGGGATTTTGAGGATATCAATCAAGTTTTCTCCACCAATATGGTAAGCACAGAACCTTTCTTAAGCTCACTCTTACATCCCATTCTTGTGTTTCAGTGTTTGAATGTGTGTTTAATCACTAGGGAGATGAAGCAGTTGATGTGGAAAGCATATTTCTTGACATGTCTGAAGGACATGAGCTTAGTATTACCCCAGGGATCTTCAAGAAGATGCCAAATCTCAAGCTGCTTACACTCTACACTAACTCCAGCGTTGAAGAGAGCAGAACAAGGATGTTAGATGGTCTTGAATACCTACCAACGCTGCGGTATCTTCGCTGGGATGCTTATCATCTAAAGTCTTTACCATCTCAGTTCTGTACTAGCTTTCTAGTTGAACTCAACCTCTCTCACAGCTCAATAGAAACTGTTTGGAGTGGAAGTCAGGTACGTAGCTTTTATCCTCATGCTTCTCCTCTTCAATGACTCTTGCTGATAGCTTTCTTCTTCTTGTCTATGTTATTGTAATGCAGCAGGATCTTGGAAACTTACGGAGCCTAAACCTCACAAGCTGCAAGCACCTAAACGAGTTTCCAGACCTTTCCAAGGCAACTAATCTCGAGTCCCTGAAGCTCTCTAACTGTGATAACTTGGTGGAGATCCCGGACTCCTCTCTTAGACAACTCAACAAGCTCGTCCACTTCAAGTTGAGTAACTGCAAGAACCTAAAGAGCCTCCCAAACAACATCAACTTGAAATCCCTCAGGTCTCTACATCTTGACGGATGCACTAGCCTAGAAGAGTTCCCATTCATCTCAGAGACCATAGAGAAGTTGCTTCTAAACAAGACATCTATCCAACAAGTACCACCATCAATAGAACGTCTCACTCGTCTCAAAGATATACGTCTCTCTGGATGCCAGAAACTAATGAATCTCCCAGACTGTATCAAGAACCTCAAGTTCCTCAACGATCTAGGCCTCGCAAACTGTCCTAATGTAACATCGTTCCCACAAGTCGGAACAAATATAAGATGGTTGAATCTGAACATGACAGGTATACAAGAAGTGCCTTTGACGATAGGGGACAAGTCAGAGCTCCGTTACTTAAACATGTCTGGATGTGACAAGCTCCTGAACCTTCCTCCAACGGTGAAGAAACTTGCACAGCTCAAGTACTTGTATCTTCGTGGTTGCGTCAATGTCACAGAGTCTCCTAACCTCGCTGGGGGAAACACGATGAAGGCTTTGGACTTACATGGAACATCGATAACTGACACCAAGGGAGAAGAGCCTCCTCAATGTGAAGTACCCGTTATAAGACGGTTCTTTTTGAAGAACGTTCGAGAATACATCAAGAAACGTAAATCCAACAGATGATAAGGATGAAACGTTTAGGACACGTGAGCAACAACAAGATGTGTCTAAGCTTCTGAGAAACTGCCATGTGTAACACCTTCATGGCCAGGTGTTGAGTTTCAAGAACATTGCTTGAGTGTATATATATATATATAAACTTTTGTGGAGACAAAAGAAGATGAGAGAGAAGAGTTAACAATGTCGGGAGCGCAAGGAGCAGAGCCGATGGGATCAAAGACGGCGACGACGTACGAGTCGGTGGAAGGAGGACAGAACAAGACAAAGCTTGATATAAGGTCAAAGGAAGACGAAGGTGGAATCCAAGTTGATAAGATTCAAGACAAGGTTACTGATGCTGCTGGTCTAGGCGGGCCCGTCTTTGGCGCTGGTAAGGATGACAAGAAGCAGGACCTTGGTGTTACCGGCACTGGCTAAAACTATATCATGTAAAGTGTGTGTTTATACGGGTCTGGTCTTTTCATGTAATGTTTAGTGTTTTGTTTTAAGAATCTAAAATCAATGAATAAAGTAATATCCTACGACTAAGAACGCCACTAAACTTCTTTGTACACAAATCTTATCTGTTAACCGGACATGATGATGGAAGGGTACACAGTGTGGTGTCAATGGTAGGCTCTAGGTATAGGCAAAATACGACCACGGTGGGACTCGAACCCACAATCTCCCGCTCCGGAGGCGAGCGCCTTATCCATTAGGCCACGCGGTCAAGTTATACCTGCTGCTGCCAACAACTGGTCAGTAAGACAAGACACAACTAGGGCGTGTTTGGCCGTTACAGAAACGCGGTTCCTCACGTTTTCACAGTGTGATACAGACTACAGAGTAGCCGGTTTAACTAATGGAACCGGAACCGAAACCGAGAGTGAATTAAACGGCGAAGAACACCATGATATAACGGTTTTGTAATCCAAAAAGCTCGTAATGTTAAGCCAATCTTGGCTTAGAGGTCCAAACTCTGAAAGCTACACAATGTTACATGTAAGACATTTAGAAAAGAGATTCAAAAGGGGAAACCTTTACGAACATACTTCTTGGATTCTACACCCAAACGTTTCACATTTATAGCTTTCTCATAAAACTCCATGAGTTCAGCTGCAACATCTTCTTGATGACACATTACATAAACCTTCAAGAACCGTTTCTCACTCATCCTCAGCGCTGTGGCAATGCTCACATCTTCCACCAGCGGCTTCAAACCCATCTCAAAGATTCTCTTCACGAGATCCACACGAGGCCTAATCTGAGTCTCGAGGTTGGCCAGAAGCAAGAAAGGATGCTTAAGCACGGAGTGAGCTGCAAGTTTCATCGATGCTATGACGAAGGTCATGTTTCTCTGAACTTTCTCAACTGACAAAGTGAGAAGGATTGGGCATTTCCCACACAGACTCCAAATCTCTTCTTCGGATAACCCAAACTTCTCCAAGTTTGCAACTTTCTCTTGGATTGTCTCCATCCTCGTAACCCCTATGATAGCTGCAACGTATTTGAACATCTTGGAGTCTCTGGTGACACCAGTTTTCTGGATGTACTCAAGCTTTCCCTTGTTAAAACTTGTTCTTGGAATCACCGTGGGTCTAGACATCAACATGGCCACAAGATCCTGCTGGCTAAACCCTAACCCTTTGTAGAATTCTATAGCGGGTTTGATCTTTTCATCGAGATCATACAACATGAGAGAAGGGTTCCTAATAATGGCTCTGCGCAACACCTCTTTTGACCCCAAAACCTCCATGAAGTAGTTGATTCTTTCGTCAAGGACGAGGTGAATACGGGAGCTAAAGAACTTGGGACGGCAAGTAACAATCTTCACAAGGTCGGATGATGTGATCCCCAACGGAGTAAGAAGGCTGAGTTTGAACTCTAGCTGAGAAACATTGGCTCTCTGCAAAGCTGGTCTACTAGTAAAAAGCTTTGAGATTTCATCGTCGTTACAACCCCATTTTCTTAGAACTTCCAAAGGAGTAAGAGTCCGTCTCGCTTTAAAACCATCAACTACTCTCCTCGGCGATACAACAGTTTGATCAGAAGCGTCAATGCGTTGTTCAGATTCATTCAGGCATAACGTCGAACACCTGGTGGTGATGGTGGCAGATAAGTGATTTCTTCTTATAAAAGCTAATCTGATAAAAGCTAATACATTTATCTTCCCCGTTGAATGCATTTCAATAAAAGAGCAAACTTTCACCAACGCAAGCAGTAGTGACATTTACACGATGCTTCTTCCATTTAACTTACCACCATAGATTTCAAGCAATTCAAGAACTCTTTCGCGAAGCTTGTGATTCACACCAATGAGAAGAGAAGGAGGAAGCGATGGAGAGGGATCATGTGATGCAGACAGCGACTATTCGGACCACGTTTTGCGACGATTGTGTGTGTGTGTACGAGCGAGTGCCAAGGCGAGAGTTATTGTGGTCGAAACTCAAATTGATATAAATATTGGAGTATTCTGTAATTTTTAATAAGTGCCACTTATTTAGATGATTACTTGGCTGAGGTCGAGTAAACTTTCACTTGGCCGTGCAACAAACTTGCATTTGAATTCCAATTCTATCTTTGGTTTCTTCTGGCTGGTTCCACAAACTTGTTGCTTCTGCAAAACGTTTGGAACTTGTTAAGACTCGAGAGACCAATTTAGAATCTTGTCTTCCTTTTCATTCGTTTCGAAATTGTCTCGTGTGACACAACAACAACACAATCATATGTTATGCACACCAATTTTACTTGTGCCAGAATGAGAAAAGGGAACTAAAATCAGCTGACTTGAGCCATTTGGGTGTAGCCGTGTGTAAAACCAACTACAAACACGTCTCAGAACCACAAATCTATCCAACAAGAGCTTTAAGATGAACAAACTGTAAAAGGTATATCTTGTATCATCAACCTCCAAGAGTACAAGAAGCAAGAAAAGAGAGGTAACTAAGCTGTGAACTAAAGCAGAGTAAGGTTATGCTTCTTCTCTTTTTTCACTTGTGCTTGATCTTCCAGTTGTGAGCTGTTCGTGGGGCAGTAGCTATTCCCTCGTAGTATCGGGACTCTAGTTTCCCTCTGTTCCATGCCTTGACAAAGCGAGAAAACAACTCCCGTGCAGATTCGGTGGTGAGATCATTGAAGTAAGTGCGCTTTTTTTCTTTCAGCCATGTCGCAAACTCGTTGTTCTTAGAAAAGTAGTCCTCACTTGACAGCTCTGGGATCCCCTCTTTCTGGAAAAAAAGGAAGATGAAGAAGAAAAAGCACATCTTATCAAAGTGTTCATGACGATGAATATGCGTCAGACATTACATTAGGCACTTAAGAGTCTCCAACGCAATACATTAAAGAGTGAATACACAGATCACTAATAAAAAAGGGTGACAGAGAGAGAAAGAGAGAACTCACTAGCTTGTGGTCACCTTCTGCGTCTTTCTTTTTGTGCTTATCATCCTTCGACTTCTTTGCTGCCCAGATAAAAGAAACCAAAAAAACAAAATGTCAGCATGAAAGCACTATTTGTCAGTAACCAAACAAATCAATACTGAAAGGCAAAGACAAACGAATACAGGTCCTGCTTAAAACATCAAACTAAGAACAATGTGATGAAGATCCGTTTAACCTGTAACCAAGACAAATATTTCCTTCCTACCTATAACAATCCCTTAACCAAGACTACAACCTTTAGGAGAATAGAATTAAGACAAAGCTCACTGATGCTTCGTTAAAGCTATGAATCAACAAGTTGAAGCAGTAAAGACATCAAACTTAACTAGACTCAACAAACAATAAAGGTTCAAGAAGTATTATACATGTACTTGATCGGTGAGATTTCTTTTCCTTCTTCTTCTCACTTCTCCTACTTCTCTTCTCATCATCTTTCTCTGTTCCTCTATGCCTCTTAACTCTCTCTTCATCTGCCCATTCATAAAGACACAAACTTTTAACATCCACGGACACAACGATTCAACAACAAGTCAAAGTTTCCATCTTTCAATCGAATCAAACTACAAATTTAAAACTGAGAATGATCTTAACTACCAATTCAACAAAGCCCTCGATTTTCTCTGGCAAAAACAAGTATTATCTAGAGAGAAGCTAGAACATACTCTCGGAAGAGGAAGGATCTTCGCTCCGTGCTCTGCTTCTCTTCCTCTCCATCGAGCTCCGTTCGCTTCCCATTGTTTCCCGTCGACGGAATGTAGCGAACGAACGAACGACACATTCCACTTTTATTTGGGCCCTGAGATCATAATTCAGGATTCTCGGGTCGGGTCGGATCTTCTTATGCTTAAATTTCATTTTAAGACCTCGTACTTTTTTATTTTTCTTATACTGCTCCATCGTTTTACCTAATGGATACAACACCCTTTTAACTTGAAAAGTATTACTTCACTTGAATTGAAGTAATAATGTTTTATTTTAATTGATGTTTCAGGTTTCTATACAAAAATTTAAATATTATATAGTATTTTAAAACTATTTGTATTCTGTAAAACAAATTATAAATAATAGTCTTTGTATTTGTACATGATTCCGGAATAAACATTGTGTTCAAATATAAATGCAAATTAAATCATGTTTCTATATAGGATTTTAAAATAATATTATGTTTGTAAGGAACTGTAAAATAGTAGTCTTTGTATTTATACAATATTTCAAAATAAACATTGTATTCATGTATAACTTCAAACTAAATCCTGTTATTTATATGATTTTTTCAAAATAATCTTATATATGAAATTATGAATAGTAGTCTTTGTATTTATACATGATTGCAAATAAATTTCTAGATATATTATAACCAACTTGATTTTATCAAACTCCATTGAATTCCAGAAACATTAGGAGAGCTGCAACATTCTTGAGATTATCTTCTTGATTAGTAATGATTGGCACTATACACGTTGAGAAGAGTGAAGGTATGGAGAAAAGGACGTTGCCTTGACTTGTTAATAAGTTCACACTTGTTTACTTGTTAATCAGCAAAATTAGCTGCTGCATCTAATATATGTTACAAGACAAGTGCAGTGACGTTTCAAATTATCAATACCAACCCAATACGTAACCCATCAACTAATTTTTCCAAAATTCTCTAGAAATTTCTTGAGTATGAATCTTGAAGATGGTTTAGCCTCAAGCTTTAGTATTATTTATATTATAACCAGCTATTTGTATTATCTATACACTGAAAATGACAAAGAAATTAACTATTACCTAACTTTTCTTTTAAATATTGATATCCATAATAACAAGTCTCTTTGTGATCATCGTACGAAAATAGAAAATACGTCAAGTAAATCACAATTTGGTATTTGTTAATGTGTCATGAGCTCGTAGGTCGTCAAGAGTGATGAATCTTTGTCTTGTACTGCTCCATGTTGATTATCATCTTCTTCTAAACCGAGTTCGCTTTCCAAGTGCTTAAACCATTTCTTGACCTCATCCTCATCACACTCCTCTTCTCCTCTTGAAACTGAACTGTTCTCATTTGCACCCGATTGTTGAAATGAGTTTGAACTATCTAAGAAACTCCATATGTCAAGATCTGAGTCGTCAAAAGGTATCTCCAACAGGTCTGGTTTGTCTACCTCTTGAATGATATCATTAAACTCGCTATACTCAAACATAAGACTTATATTTGGATCATCTTCTTGGTTTGAATTGTTGGAACCACCAGAAGAAACTGAAGTAGTAGAGTCATGTGAGGTCTTTATGTTCAAGCATTCTTCTGCTTGAGACTTATCCACTTTCACACGAGTACCAGTATTACTAGAACAAGGAGAGGCCGGTTCATCTGGACTTGCTGAACTCTTAACCAATCTTTTCTTTAGATGGGTATGCCACACATTCTTGATCTCATTATCTGTTCTTCCTGGAAGTTGAGAAGCTATTTTTGACCACCTAACCAAAAATGCATAAGGCCAATGTCAATATCAAGAAGCATATAAACAGAGCATTTATAGAGTGATTTACTTGTTTCCATAGTTCTGATGAAGCTTGATGATCATTTCTTCTTCCTCTACACTGAAGTTACCTCTCTTCACATCTGGTCTAAGGTAGTTAATCCATCTTAGACGACAACTCTTCCCACACCTCAACAAACCTTTTCAGAATCAAATAGAAAAGAGAAAAGAGCCATTAAAGAGGTTTTGCTTTGATCATGATCCATTAAAAATGAACACCAAGAACTAATATACCAGATTGTTTGGGGAGAGATCTCCAGTTCTCATGACCAAACTTTTGAATGAAAGATATGAGTTTCAAATCTTCTTCTGGGCTCCATGGACCTCTTTTCACTTTGGTCTTGTCACAACAAGGTGCTCTTCCTTTCCCCATTTTCTCACTTTCTCTATCCCCTTTCTCTCTCTCTCTCTCTCTTTATATGTATTATATATACACTCAATTTTATTCACTTTTACCAGAATAGAATTGGGTCTGCTGTTTATATAAGTGAGAGGTAAGAGCGTGATCTTGACATGAGAAAGATAATGTAAACAAAGGGACTGATAAATGTCAAATCAGATTTGTTGAGTGGGAAAAGTTTGTCCGTGGTGTGGTTAAATATTTGGTATGATTCCATTTTCTCTTTGATACTTGATTGGGCATCCACATGATGCATGCAACTTATCTTTCCTTTTGACATTAATCCATGAAAATTTCACATTTCTTTTAAAAGTACTACATAGTAATTTTATTTTTCTTTAGTTACTATAATAACTAGTGTTCCCAGTACAGAAGTTATAACATTCGATATTTTATCTAAAAAAATAATAGTAAAAAAGTAGCAGTATATTATATAGTGTTTTGACTAATTAGAAATTTACACCTACATGTTGTTAATTAATTAAGAATTAGCTTAAGGTAAGCAATGAGATTTGATAATATTAAGTCTTGTCTAAGTAAGCAATCTGGCTCCATGCATAAATACCAACTTTTGAATATAGACTTCCCGTGATCATGCAGTTCCAACACAAGGATTAAGAAACTAACTCTCATGAACAATGCTGTTTAATTTTCAATAATAAGTCCTTCATGCATTAAATTAATATATTTATATTTTGTAAGGACAATACATCTAGTTAGTGCACATTGGATTATATTTACCCGAGAAAATACGACGTCAATATAAATAGAACATGTACGTTTTTTAAACTTAAAAAAAAAATTACAATGACGTCAATAACTGAGAGCTAGAGAAAATAGAAAAGTTAAATGTTATAGGAAGATTATTAAAGTAATTTCAAATCACATCCAAAAATAACCAAAAAGCGAATGAGTATGTGTGAGCATAGTGCACAATCTCACCAAACTAAAGACTAAAAAGAGTGGAAAAGGTCAGAAACTTGCGTCTTTATTGACTTGTTAAATGTTTGGTGGGTTTGGTGTTGTTGTTGGCACCTGGTTACGTTAATTACTTAATACCATAACCACCAAACCTTCATTACTTAATTAATTTACCATCTCAAATTATTCAAATTAGTTGTGATACATTCGTTACTATATACTCCAGAATTAATTAATATTTGGAATGCTAAGTATTATCGATAATTGAAGTTAACTCGAAGTAGTAATCCAAAGTGTTGCAAAATATTCACTACTACTGTACATACAAGTTCTCAATGTATAAATGAAATCGACATAACAAAACATGACGGTCGATGCTTTTTACTTTTTATGTGACTCTTTGTAATCAGAAGGTTGGTGAACAAACTATGAGTGGAAAAGCTTTACTACAATCTTTTTGAAAAAGTAAACTATTAGTGGACAAACGAGAAATAATGTTTTCAACGTCCCTACCGAGTATGGACCTTATCTAAACGATGAAAGCTTTTTGCTGTAAATTTTATGATGAAAGCATGTGTGTTGCTACTAGTAATCCATACGTCATAATCAGTTTTTGAGTTTACTGACTTTAAAATTCAGATTTGTGGCTAATGGAATAAGGCTATGTGTGTCCGTGTTGTGTGTGTTCACAATAGGTGTTTTTGTTTTCGTATACTTTGACACTTCAAATTCAATCCTAAAGTTAACATACACTGTTGATGTCCGGTGAACGTTTTAACGAGTTGCATGCAAACCAAATTATCGATAAATAGTATAACGCATTGGCCCATTCAAATAATCCATAATCTTTTTACAAAATTATTTCGAATTTACAACAAGATATATGAGATTAAACAAGTAGGTTTAGGAAAGGGAACACAAGGATAGTAGAACTCAAAATTACCTAATAATCACCTAATTTAGTTTTCCAGTAGAAGTTAACGTTGGACTAAAGATTTTAGAGGATTCAATAAGACACCTAGCCTTGACAAACATGAGATCCTAATTAAATAATAAGTATTATATTAATATCCATCCTTGGGTTGGTAGGTCATTTGCTTAATACTGGCGGGTTTTATTTTTCCTGATCACCTAACTAAACACTAATTAAGTCTAAGCAAAAAGCCAATAATTCCAAATGTAATAAAATAACGGCAAAATAATCAAAGCATACACTAAAAAGTTTAGCAGAGAAAACAAATCATCACGCATGCATGACGCACATGGATTCGTAATGAGAATAAATCTTATCTCATCCATAAACGTGTTGTTAAATATTTAGAGTTGATTCTACCAGAGATTTTTGTAATTATCCATTTGATTTAGTAACAGCCAATAATTAAGACATGCAGTATATAGTCACTAACGCGTCATTTAATATATATTAATATATAGTTATTTATAAATTAATAACATCGAAAATATAAGATTTTATTGATTTTAAGAGATATTAATTTGTCAAAAAGTTCTATAGAATAAAAACTTATTTTTTACAATTTATCAAATTATTAATTTGTAGAGGTATTTAGGACTCTCACTTATTCCTACGGGTTAACAGACATCACAGTACATTTTACTCAAAATCTTTTTTTTAAGTAATTCAGTGTTTCATGGCTTCTACCGAAATAGCATCAGGACTGACAGCAAGTGTTTATAACAGTCCACATTATCGGGCTGGATGTACAGCCCAAATGTTAAATTTTATTTCTAGTACGCAATGAAATTCAAACATAAATCTATATTGAGGCCAAAAACTCCTTTTAAGACAACACTAGGCCGTCTTCGCTTGGTTTTTTTACTCAAAATCAAGTCGAAAGGAATAAATAGTTGGGCCTTGATGCTTTTGGTACATTCTAAATGGGCCTATATGTTTTGAAAACCACGGAACTACAAATATATGGAGCATCCATCACATAATTGTTTTTTTTTTTTTAAATATAACTTACAATCCATTATGAAACTCTCTCTTAGTTTACAGTTCAGATATGAGTATTTGTATTTTTGTTACAGCACATTTGAGTATTTGTGGATATTGGTGCGCTTGGATGTCTACAAAAACAAATACTATATATATTTCGTTTACAAATAAAACATGCAGTATAAATACAGTGTATTTCTACATTTTAATAGAAAACATGCATTACCAATATTCCACTCCATCTCAAAAGAAAATAAAACGGAGAACTAATATTTTAGTACTTAAATGGACTTCAGAATGAGTAAATGCCTGGGATTTTAAGGTTTATTATGTGCATTAAAATAAATTTAATATCATTCAATTACCAATTTAATAACCTCACCAGTTTCTCATTTAAATGCATTGAAATCCTAAGACCAGTCTCACTGCCAAATACATTAATATACCGAATTTAATTATTATTTTTTTGTGTGCACCATATACCGAATTTAATTCACCCTGTATTTTTATATTGATACGGTTACACATTAGAGCCAGCCGTCTGGTTAGGAGTAAGTATCCTCAGAAACCAAAAAAAAAACCTCGAAATAGGTTTAAATATTCTATGAATATACATTAATGTACACCAAATAACGTATAAATTGTTCAGAAAAAAAGTTTGTTGAACTATTATTTTATTTTTTGACGAAAATTGTTGAGATATTTATTAGTAGTAACTTTCTTACGTCAATTAATCAATCCCGATAAAGTATAAGTAAGTAAAAGGCTGGTATTAAATGTTCGGTATTTAAGAATATCATCCGTGAGCATCATCACTTCGTCACCCTAAGAGCCTAAATAGAAAGTAGTAGAAAAATAAAATAAAAAACCTTATTATTCAAAGCTATATGGGTCTGTTCTTAAATGCATACACCTTCCTATTTCCTAAAAAAGCCAATTAATTAATATCTTGCCATTTATGTTGTTATTAATTATAAATGCTTTTCTAAATGTTGACTGCAAACAATTAAAACAAAATACATAAATAACGTTTGGTATAGTTTTCCCCGTGATTGTAATTTAAACACACTTGTGTTTTCAAAGCCAACAACATGGAAAAGAGTTCGAAACGGCAATTGAAATGAAGATTTTTAAAAATCTGTAACGATTTTTTTTTTGCGTAATGAATTGCATAATTGATCATTAATCAGTACTATTAGAATTAACTAATCACGGTTGACTAATAAAAAGGAATTAGTCAAATCACTAATTGAAGTAATAAGGTTTGAAAAGTAACTATGAAGAGACGCTTAGCATTTAATGCGTCTCACTATCGCATTTAAGACACTTTGGCTCTGTCTCTCCCTCCATTCGACGATTACTACAAGAAGTTGGCAAAAAAGACTAATAATACAAGAAAATACTAAATAATTACAAGAAAATACTACTGTATACTTTCTCTATTTTAATTTAGATATTTAGATATTTTTGTAAAATAAAATTCTTGTTTTAAAATAAATAGTATTTTATGATTTTAATGCAAAATTTATTATTTTTATACGTTATTTTATTTTTAATTAATTGAAATATGATTAAATTTTAGGTGATGATGTTTTTAATTTAAAAATTTAAATTAAATATTTTTAATATTTGTGTAAAAACTTAGAATGACAAAAAAAGTAAAAATAATATATAATAAAAAAAAAGGAAACATAAAACTAAAAGAAAACAATGCACTAAGGTATAAAGAGTGGGTTGAATATTTCTGTTGTGAAGAAGGAAGATGTGCAAATTAAATTGTCATAAAGATGTAAAATTAAATAGAAAATTTAAATGTGACAAAAATATGGTAAAGGGTACATAAGAAATCGAATAGATAGAAAACGTGTAGAGCGTGAAGTAGGAGAAAGAAGAAAAAAAGGGTTAGAGATCAACATACATTAAATTCATTAAAATTTAAATGCTAGTCAATAATGGTACAACGATAAATGTAACCTCCTCATTAATACTACCTAGCTTCTACACCAGAGAAAGCAATGCAAATCAACTCTGAAAAAGAACAATAAAAATTAAATTCGAGCAAATTTCTTTTGTAATATTGAATAAAGTACTTCATTTCTATTCTATTTTTTACTAACAAAACCTATTTTAAAATGGTCTAGCTAACCAAATTAGGTATAAAATTATAGATATAAATTACTAGTTGATTAAGAAGTTTGAGTATTACAAGCTAATTTTCTTATCTATATCAATATTTTTTGTTTTACTTTGATTAATATATTGTTTTATTTATTGATAATTGATAAAATAGAAATATAAATGAAATTGAAATTATACTCCATAAAATATATACTACATTAGTAAATATAAAATTCAAAATTTACAATAAATTGTTAATATGAAACGTCTGGAATAAATTACAGCAATTAATAAAAGTTTAATTTGCAATTTGCAATTAATTTTCCTCTACAATCTGTATTTCATTTTGGCTCTATATATTGGTTCCTTCTATTTATAAACCTTCTCTGCGTTTTTTACACACCCGATTACTCTCTCTGTCTCTCTCTCTAGCCTCTCTTAATTTCTCTCTCAATTCTAGTATGGCTGCTGACGTCAGCTCCCTCGTACGGTTACTAAACGGTTACAACGATGATCGAACGGTGGCGAAAGAATCCTCCGGCGCGAAATCAACGACGGCGCCGATGACTCGCGATCTACTCGGAAGCAGAGGAGGAGGAGGTGATCGGTCACTGGAGCTAGACCTTGATCTTCAAGTCCCCACCGGATGGGAGAAACGTCTCGATCTTAAGGTTCGTTTTGATTTGCACCGATTGATTTCGAATCGAACGAACAGAGAGATTGATTTTGAATTTTGAATTTTGAATTATGAACAGTCAGGGAAAGTTTATCTGCAACGATGCAACTCAACGAGCTCGTCGACGATCACAAACGCAGACCAATCCAATCAAACCGTACCGACGTCGTTTCAGGATTTGAATTTCCCTCCGAATCCAACCACCTCTCACGCCAAGCCTCTGCTTAACCTCTTCGACGACACCTCGCCGGAGCTCAAGCTTCTCCCGCCGTCTCGCTCATCACCGAAACGCAGCTTCCAGAGCGTTTGCACGCTTGACAAAGTCAAATCCGCTCTAGAGAGAGCCGAGAGAGATCCGATCATGCTCAAGAAACGGCAATCGCCGGACGATCATCATCATCATCGGACGGAGGTTGCGTCGCCGGTGGCGGCTGGATGTCCAGGGTGTTTGAGCTACGTTTTGGTGATGAAGAACAACCCGAGGTGTCCGAGATGCGATACCATTGTTTCTTTGCCTTCAAATTCTTCTTCCACGAAGAAGAAGATTAAGATTGATCTCAACATATCAATCTGAGAAAGTTATGGGGCCTTTTATTGAATATCTTTTATTCTTTGGGGGGTCTTGGTGATATGATGTACATGATAGATAAAAATTAAAAAGAAAGACCCACAAAATTTGATGCGATATAATTTTAAGGGTATTACTATTTTTGTAATTACGTTAGTTGAACAACCACAAAATAATTACTACTCGGTAGATTTATGGATCAAACGGTTTTTAATCATACAATTGAATCATAACTATGTTTAATTCAATTATGGTTCACCATTCTATAAATTCTACTTTGAATAACCAGAGTCCATGCATGGTTGGTAACGATAGTTAATTACATTCATTGTATTTGTTTCATCTATATTGGTTTTGTCTTTAAAAAAAAAACTTTTTGTTGTTGACAATTATGTTAATTCATCAGTAATATACTTGCCCATGCGTTTCAGAAGATAAATATTTTTAAATATATATATATTTTATAAAGATGAATTTTAAAGGTTTTATATATTTTTACTATTTTAGTAATGATAAATCTTAAATTTCCTAAAGAACTAAATTCATTAATTATTTAAGCGTATTGAAAATTGGTTATCATAAGATTAATCAATTATGTTGGAGCTTTATGTTGAAAATACACTAATTTTAGATCCAAATATTTATTTGACCTGACTGGTTATGATTATCAAGAAAGTCAATACTAAAAGAACAATATTTAGAGAGAATTGATCGACAACTAAATGAAAGCTAGGAAGTGGTTTGCATGCATGATACTTTCAACAAACTCAAAAACAGAAAATATATATGTATTCAAACTGTGATTTTCCAAAAATTTATTACAGAAAAAGCCAATTAAATATGCGTGGTTAAGTTTGGAGAATTTAATGTTGTAATATGCGTGGTTAAGTTTGGAGAATTTAATGCTGTAATATCGTGGTTAAGTTTGGAGAATTTAATGTTGTAATATGCGTGGTTAAGTTTGGAGACTTTAATTTGATCATAAAGTCATTTAAAACTAGGCCGACCTAACTTCAACTGCTTGGGTCAACATTGCACACATATTCGTATGTATGATCAATAACTGCGAAAAAAGATCAGTAACTGCAGCTAACGTATAATAAATCGATCGCAGTTAAGTACTAAAAATATGAAAATTCAATACAATACTTTTAAAATTAAAAATTCTAGTATGTCAACGTAAGGAAACGTAGTAATGAGATATGCATGTAGATGCATGGACTAGAGGTCTCACGGTAGTATTTCATTACGGTCGATGAGTAGATGAGATTAGGGGTGGTCACGATTACTTGCTACTCGGCTTGTACTCGGCTACTTGATTCGTACTTGGCTCTTAAAGTCGAGTACTCGTTTTGTGCAAGTCGAGTATCAAGTCGTTTATTTCAATTACTTGCAAAGTACAAGACAAATATCAAGTACTAAAACAAAAACAACTATTTGGCGTTGTTGGCTTGTTACTCGTGATTTATTACCTGATTTACTACCTATTTTACTTGTGGACAAAAAAGTATCTCTAAATTAGAATCAAATAATTTGTTTATACGATAAACAGATTAAAATGATATATTATAAAAATATTTTAGGGTTTTTATTTTATTTTATATATGTCATATATAGTCTTAAAACATATGAAAGTAAAGAAATATTTTTTATTAAAAAAATGTTTACCTTAGAATTATAACTTACTAAATTTCTTAAACTCATATGCACGGTTTAAATAGATAAAATATTAAATAACTTATCGATAATTTATAAACTAATTTAGAAATAGCAAATAGTGAAAGCATGATAAGTATTTGCAAGTATATTAAATTTTAGTAAATACTTGAAAGTGTAAGTATTTGTTTTTAGTAAATCAAGTACAAGTTTAAAATTTCATTACTCGAACAAGTCAAGCCAAGTACCAAGTTACGTCAAAATGTCAAGTACTTGGATTGTGTCCACCCCTAGATGAGATTGTTTAATGGTGGGGACTATAAATAATAATATTTCGTACGTAGAATAGTTTTGACATTAACATTTCTGAATGTGTGGCATTTAAAAGACTATCCAGATACGTATAAAATATAGTTTGATATTCGTATTTATCCAAAATAAAAATCTAGTGTAAAGTCTTCGTACGTCTACAGTTATGAAATTAGGTTTACGTCGATAACTATATGACAACACGATCTTAAATATTTATAGTGTCATCTTCACTGAAAATTGAAAATGAATTTCATGTACCAAAAAACTAATTATTACAATTTAAATCTTTCGTGAATTTCAGATACTATAATGAATGAAAAAAATGAGAAAGAAAGAAGAGAAACTGATGATAAGAAAGTCATCCTAATGGAAACGAATTCAATTAATTTGGACCGCGACATCTATTAAATTGTAATCAATGCTCCTGCTTACATTTATGAATTTTGGTTTCTTCCTTTACGAAGACATTTAAAATCCACGTATCAGCTTCTTGTTTCCTTCATTTATTAACTTTGGATTTTTATTTATTTGAACTTTGATTTTCATGCAAAATCCCAAAAAACGAAAAAAACAATATAGTATGAAAAATAGAATTTTTTCATGTGATTATCTTAGTACGTCAACCTCTGAAAATGTGGAAATCTAAATTAATAATTAGTCCGGAAAAAAACATTCTGATTTCTAAAAATAGAAAGTAACTATTTTTCAATACCAAGTCAGTTTCTGGCTGGAAACTAATTCACATAGAGACCATTTTGGATCCAAACTTATCGCAACATATAAATGGGCCTGGCCCATTACTATTACTTCTCTGATATTTATTTTACTATTTTCGCTTGCAGCACAAAAACCCTGAACCCTAAATTTCAATTACACCAAAACCTACCTCTCTTCTCTGTAGCTGCTGCTAAACTAGTGAAGGGTGATAATGGGGAAAAATCGCCGTAAAGAGAAGGTAATACCTCCGCCGCAGCTTCCGCCGGAAGTAAGAGAAGAGGAGATTGAGTTTTCCGACGAGGATGTGAAGTACGTCGAAGAGAACAAGGAATACGCCCGATTCGTCACTCGAATTGACACCACTGCTATTAACAGGTGCGTATAGTTCGTTTTTGAATCTGTTTGAGTCTAAGGATTCTGAGTATTATGGTTGATGGTTTGATTGTATATTAGCTAGTCAAGTTTCAGATTCATTGTGTTAGTGGTTGCTTAGTTGGTGATACTTTGAGTAAGCGATTAGGTTTAGTGTTCAATATATATCCGGAAGATATTAGCCAAAGAGACGTCTTGTTTTGTTATATTCAGTGTGTTGATGATATATTTTTTTTTTGGTGATGCTAGGCAATGCGTTGGTGAAGCAAAGACTGTGGAGGATAAGTATGAGGAAGAACGATCTAAGAAGAAGGCACATCAAGAAGAGAATGGGAGTAATGAGATTCAAGTGGATCCTGTTGATGTACTCCCTGTCAAGACTTTAGATGGGAAACTTCACTATCGAACTGGTAATCGGCGAAAACTATATTTCTCTCCTTGTTTTGATGACACAATCTTTGGATTCTTATATGTTTTGTGCCTATTGTTTGTTTGTTTGATATGGTTCAGTGACAAAGAGATCAAAACTAGCTGAACCAGACCCAGATGAAGCAGAAGAGGATGTCCTTGAAGATGAACATATATTGAACAAATCTCAAAGGAGAGCAAAAGCTAAAAAGAGTAAAAAAGAGGCAAAGAAACAAGAGCAGGAAGTGCCTAAAGAGATCATACAAGAGGAAGAAACACCCCAAGCAGCAGTTCTGGTGATGCCTGTTTTGATTTCTCTAAATATTTTCCATTATATTAAAAGAAACCGAAATCACCTTTTGAAGTTGGTGTTTTGTGATTTCATACGTTTCTTTTCACATTTCTTAACATGTGAATGATTTTCTTCTTTTGTCAGGCCGAAGTGAAAGAAGAACTATCTGCCGAAGAGACGTTTGAAAATAAGAAAAACAGACTTGCAGAGTTGGGAATGCTACTACTTTCTGATCCAGAGGCTAACATAAGATCTTTAAAGGAAATGTTAGACATCTCCAAAGATGAGAATGCAAAGATAGTGAAACTTTGCTTGTTATCTGTGTTGGCCGTATTTAAAGATATTATTCCTGGGTAATTTTATCAATTTCTTTCTTACACTTTTTTACTAACTCTTTTAATTCTCCCCCTCTTATGATGTTGGAATTTACATCTTTGATTTTATTGGTGGTTCCAGCTATCGGATTAGACTTCCTACAGAAAAGGAACTCGAGATGAAGGTCTCGAAGGAAGTAAAGAAAACCCGTTTCTATGAGTCAACTTTATTAAAAGCGTACAAGGTATGCGTATTAATTATAGTTTAATCTTGATTCCTCTGAATATATTTTAACATTTTTGCCTCTACTGCTGATATCCTTGACAGTCATATCTGCAAAAGTTGATTGCCTTTGAAAGGCAGCCAGTGTATAACCAAGTTTCTAATCGGTGCATTTGTACATTGCTGGATGCGAAGCCTCACTTCAACTACCGTGATAACCTCTTAAGTGCTGTTGTCAGAAATATTAGCTCCCCAGACGAAGTCGTAAGGTCCTGGTTATTCTAACCTTTTTTCGAAATCACGAGTAATGTTCAACTGAGATATCATGTTATATAACCCATAGTAGAAGGGTTACTATCCCTTTGGTCATAATCATCTCATTTTACTGTAATTGCATTTATTTGGTCCCTATCTGACTCACTTGCTGCGCATGTTTGTGTTTCAGGAGACTTTGCTGCTCTACTATTAGGTCTCTTTTCTCCAATGAAGGGAAACATGGCGGTGAGCTGACCGTGCAAGCTGTACGCTTGATTGCTGATCAAGTCAAAGCTCAAAATTGCCAACTTCATCCTAACTCTATTGAGGTATATCCATTGGTCTTATTTCAACAATCTAAGAACCACGCATTTGTACACCATTTCACGGGATAGAGGTGTGAGAACTGCTCCTGATGTGAAAGGCTAGATCTCGAAGTTAACATCGTTTGAAAATATATCGTAAGACTAATACAAGGCGTGTAATTATTGGGAAAGTATTCTCCAAGAACAATCTGGCTGTGTTTTATTATATCTTTGTCTGTGCTCTGTTGTCATTTCCCCTTTGGTTTTATCTGTCTTTAGGTGTTCATGTCCATACGCTTTGACGAGGATATCGGAAAGCGTGACAGAGAGGAAGTCAATAATAAGAAATTTAAGAAAAATGATAAAAGAAATAACCAAGAGGAGCAAAACCAAGTGCAAGAAAATGAGAGGAAGAAATCCAAGCGAGAAATGATGTCTAAGATCAGGGATGAGGTAGTTTACTTTATTTTTGTGCAATAGATTTGTTGGTGTGAAATTTGAGGGGTTGCTATTGTTTCTCCTCGTTTTTGACAACTGTACGACCATAACATCAGAAGTTCAGGGTTCCTTTGATCTAAAGTGGTATTTTTTTAATGACTTTTTCAGGTTACTGCTGATTACAAGGGAGTTACGTATGAACCAGACGCTATGGAACGGCGAAAGATGCAAACTGTGACACTATCTGCTGTTTTTGAGACTTACTTCCGTATCCTGAGAAAAACAATGTATTCAATTGGCGAAAGGTATATTTCCATAGATTGATAAATTAGTTCCTGTAAATTTCTTCATTTGAATTCTCATTGGCTTTCAGTCACAGGTAATTATATATCTGGTTACATTGCTTAGTCAAGGTTGTGTGTTTGTTTACGTTGTTACTTGGACTAATTGCAGCAGCACAGAAGAAGACACAACTTTGAATCCTAGCGCCTTCGGCCCGCACCCTTTGCTTGCTCCATGCTTGGATGGGTTGGCGAAATTCACTCAACAATTGGACTTGGACTACATCGGAGATCTCATGAACTATTTAAAGAAGCTTGCTTCAAGCAGTAGCGTCTCCACCAACTTAAAGAAGAAAAACTCAAAACTGTTGACAGTATCTGAACGCCTGAGGTGTTGCCTTGTCGCATTCAAAGTCATGAGGAGCAACTTAAATGCCTTGAACGTTGACTTGCAAGACTTCTTTGTCCAGCTTTACAACCTTCTTCTCGAGTACCGCCCTGGAAGGTTTGTTATAACTTTTTTTAACCGCGAAATAAGCTTGTGAAACTAAGACGACGCTTTTGTGATGTGAAACAGAGATTCAGGTGAAGTGTTGGCCGAGTCTCTGAAGATAATGTTGTGCGATGACAGACACCAAGACATGCAAAAAGCAGCTGCGTTTGTAAAACGTTTAGCCACATTTGCGCTATGCTTTGGATGTGCCGAGTCTATGTCAGGTAACAAACATCACTAACACTTTCGATTACAGAGTCACATATACTTTGTCTCCAAGCCGTGTCTCACTCTGCAACCTGTTACAGCGCTTGTCACCTTGAAAAATCTCCTCCAGAGGAACGTCAAATGCAGAAACCTTCTAGAGAACGATGCTGGAGGCGGCTCTGTTGCTGGTTCAATCGCAGTACGTCACAAATCATTACTCTCATATTAATACAAATGTATTTTCGGTTTATTTATACAAATATCTCTCAATTTGCAGAAGTATCAGCCATACGCAACAGATCCTAACTTAAGCGGAGCTTTCGCATCAGTGCTATGGGAACTCAACCTCTTGACCAAACACTATCATCCAGCGATCTCAACGATGGCTGGAACAATCTCTAACATGAACACTTCTCAAAACCAAACGTTTCTTTCTGCAGTGACTCCACAACAGGCGTTTGCAGATTACTCTCTTGTAATGGAGTCGTTTGAGCCTAAGAACGAGCCTCGGAAGTTGACCAACAAACGGAAACGTGAGAGTGGTGGTGAAGACGGTAACGATGTTCCGGAGATCGACATGGCTGAGCTCGAGAAGAAATTGAAAGAGAACTTTACTATTCTACATGGCATTAAAGAGGACGAGAGAGTGAGAATGGAGTTGCAGTTTGAGAAGAAGAAACAGAGAAACGTGGCCAAGAAGAAACCAACGAAGAAACAGAGTAGCGTGGGGAAGAAGAAACCGAAGACCCCTACTTCCCAGAAGAAAATTTGAAAAAACCACTTTTATCTTTTTAATGTTAGACATTACTTGTTTTCAACTAGAAATTTATCATTTAATTTTTTTTTTGTTCAATCTAATTTTGAGAACAGTTTTATTGAAGTGGATTTTGAGTACTTTTCTATATAATATTTTAGTAATAATTTATTCAAAATAAATACTTGTATTCACAGCTAATCCTGGAATCTTGTAGATAATAAAAAAAATCACGAGTATTCCCGTTCATTTGTTTTCAAACTCGTTTAGTACGTCGTACCAACGTTGTAGTATAAAATTGTAACATTCGGACAAAACAACATAGTCTAATTACATGTGCTTATGAGTCCAAGAGATACGCAATATCAACCTTTAATCCACACATAGGTCGCCACATTTGTGAACTGTGTACTTGAATAAATTTTTTAATCTCAAGCAAATATATGTTGTAAGCTGTGAACAGATGAGCAAATTGTTTCTCACGAAGAGTCCAGCCCGTACAACGGTACATGAAAGATACGGCCATGTGAAACATTTTATCCTTAGGCCTTTTTTTAACATCATAAAATCGCATGAGATATATCATTATTTAAGATCCTAAGTTTCCTTCTAATCTATTTATTTCAGATGATAAAAAAAAAAAACTTGAAATGGATGTTACATTACATAGCTGACAACATTGTGTCACATATTCACCATACATAAGAAACTGATACAAAATAGGAGTTCATGTTTAATGTCTGATTTTCTGATATCAATATCCACTTGATTAGTTATATGACTATGTTAGTGTACTTATATAATAAACAAATAGTTTCAGGTTATTAAAATGTTGTATGACTCACATATGATTATATTTTAACCAATTTATTGGGGAAATGTTAGGTGCTGGGAAGATATCATGTCAGTATAATCAACATCTTTATCATATATTAATCAGTTCCTTTTAGACTTCAATTTGCTTATAAAAATGACTAGATGTATTAATTTAATTATAAACTGGATAACTTGCATTTTGATAGAAATAAATATGATGATGATCCGTACAGTAGCTGAAAATAAGTGAATAACTTGCATTTCCTCACTTTTATTTTAACTTAATTTAATATCTTAAGTTTTGAAGGGATTTTTTTTTTTTTTTTTTTTACATTTCTCAATCAATTTAGAAAAATGTTCTTTGATCAATACAATAAAAGGAGAAGATCAAAGAACAATATAGCCTTTAGCAGTAGAGACAATCAAGAAACACAAACCATCAGCTACTCTGTAACTCCAGGTAACCACAAAGACACATCATCATCGCCGGTTAACGATGCAACAAGCTCCGGTACATCACGAGACTGAGAGATACCAGATTGGAGAGCCTCAACGACTTGTTCAAACACGTAGACGTTACAAGGGATATGAAGAACACCTTTTGAGCGTAACCGTACTCCTGAGCAGACCGGTTAAGCAAACCGACGAAGACAGGGTGGTTTAGCAGCTCAGCACTCACCAAGAACCGCTCCATCTTCTCTCCAACGTTGACCGGTACAAGACCTGAAGGGATACGTGCCATGGTTGCTCGCTTGACCAACGTCGGGTGATGAACATGGCGGCGGAGAATATGGTTGCAGCGAAAAGAGTGGGAGGCGGAGGAGGAGGAGTCGGCGATTTGTGAGAGGCGGCGAAGCAGAGGTTTCATGTTTGGTTTAGAGAGAAACGGACAAGTATGCGAATGTCTGGTTAATGTATATAAGAGAGTTTAAGCACACACAGAGAGAGACAGAGACGGTTCTTGATTGGTTGACACATTCATTTATTTTATTAATAAGAATTTGGATGTACATTAAGTATTATTTGATTTGGGATGAGTTAAAAGGGTATTAAATCTTATTTCATAGTCATACAAATACGTGTTTTGAAAAATGAGTCTTGGTCAATTTTACTTTTAAATGAACTTCCTAATTTTTATTATTATATACAATAAGTTTTTCTCCAAGTTTGGATACATTTTCTTAAACTAAGGAACAATTACATATAAACAAAAGCGTGTCATCCTTTGCATTGGTCAGTCAAATTACAACTCTACAAAGAAGGAATGTCATTTTCACATATTTTAATGTATATATTGTAATTTTATTAGTAATATTAAAAATTACTCTAATTAATAAATTAAAATATTTTTTGTTGAAAATACAAAATGAAAATCGTTATGAAATAGTAAAACTATTAAAATAGTAGTAAAATATTACCATTTTGAAAACTATGAATTACCAAAACAAAAATGACGTAGAACTTAATTCTCTAAATTTTGTGAAGTCAAGAATTAAACTGACATATATGTATTGGTCTATTTTGTGAAGTAAATAGGTATTTATCGAAAATGCTTCTTGTGAATTACATTGGTCTATTTTATCCATTATAAATTAAATACATTGTTTCTCAGGCTTCTGCTATTGTTGCAAATATAAGGAAGCGTAAAGGTTTTAAGCTACATATCACTCCTCTCTCTGTCTTGGAAGACAAGTTATAAGCGAGCGAAAATTTAAACTACTCGACCCATTGGGCTGGTTTATCAATAAACTCATCGGGCCCAATCTGTGGAAAATTATATCTTTTTAATTAATTGTCTAAGCCCATGGGCTAACTATACATTACGTCGGGCCCGAGTTTATATATGTTTTTCTTTTAGTGCGTTATTTTTTTTTTCCAAGAAAGTTGTAATTGTGTTGTTATTTTCTGTTAGTGATTGTGCATATAAGCTGTTCGACAAAATGTCTAAACCATTACAGTACAGAAAAAGTTTGATTTCTTCCTGTCTGATTCAGTTTCCGAAGAAGAATATGTTTGGAGAAAGTGAAAACTTTGGGTTGTTTCCTGTAAAGTGGACTTACGTTCAGGTGAGGCACAAGTCAAGTGGAGGATTTAGACCTAAGAAGAAAGTATACCATAGAGTTCACGAGCTTGATAAAGCCATTGACCTGAAGAAAAAACCAGCTCTTATACTTCAACTCAAATCCATGATTCAAGCCCAGAAACATGGAAGCGTTCTTCTAAGGGATCTCGAGAAGCATGTTGGGTTTGTTCAGAAATGGAACTTAATGGCTGCCATTGAGAAGTACCCTTCTATATTTCACGTTGGAGGTGGAAACAGAGAGCCTCCTTGTGTTATGTTGACTGAGAAAGCTCAAAAGATTGCAGCTGAGGAAGGTGAGGCTATAGAGTCAATGGAACCTATTCTTGTCAACAATCTCAGAAAGTTATTGATGATGTCTGTTGATTGTAGAGTGCCTTTGGAGAAAGTTGAGTTTATTCAGTCTGCAATGGGTTTGCCTCATGACTTTAAGAGTAACTTGATCCCAAAGTATCCAGATTTTTTCTCTTTAAAGGTTGTTAATGGTAAAGTTCATCTCGTGTTAGAGAACTGGGATTCTTCACTGGCAATCACTGCAAGGGAAGATAGGTTATCTCGTGAAGGAGTTCTTGAGAACAGAAAGAAGGTTAGGATCACAAAGGATGGTAACTTCTTGGGACCAAATGCATTTAAGGTTTCGTTTCCTCCTGGTTTTAGGCCTAACGCGAGTTATCTAGAGGAGTTTGAGAAGTGGCAGAAGATGGAGTTTCCATCTCCTTACCTTAACGCGAGAAGATTTGATATTGCAGATCCTAAAGCTAGGAAACGAGTTGTAGCTGTGCTTCATGAACTGCTTAGTTTAACAATGGAGAAGAGAGTGACTTGCTCTCAGTTGGACGCGTTTCACTCAGAGTATTTGCTTCCATCAAGACTAATACTTTGCTTGATAAAGCATCAAGGGATCTTCTACATTACTAACAAAGGAGCAAGAGGTACAGTTTTTCTCAAAGAAGCTTATGATGGTTCTAATTTGATAGAGAAGTGCCCTTTGTTATTGTTCCAAGAGAGATTTGTTGCACTCTGTGGTCGGAGAGAAGTGAATGTATGTAATGAAATGCAGTCTTCAAGTGTTATCTCCTGATCTTGCATCAAACCTGAGAAGTAAGATTTAGTCTAAGCATTTCAATGTATCTTTTTCTTCTTACAGTTCATTGTCTTCTCATATGAAGAAAGAAGAGTACTACCACCATTTGTTTAAGATATTATTGACTTGTCTCCAAGAAACAGAACCGTAAATACTATCTGTTTGGTTGAGAATGCTATCTTGATGAAACCAGAACGTGTCATAGCGCTTAATATGGTACCAAGGGAGATGTGACTATGTACTGTGAATGTGATATGAAACAATCTTGTCCATGTGGAGGTTGTTGTGTATTATAAATACACTTGTTTTTTTCTCGGTGTACACGTCTCTCTTGATTTGTTTTCTTGAGAAAACGATAACAGGAATCTTCCTTCGTGTTTACACACACACACACACGACGTAACATTTATTTTGAATGCAGCAGGAGAAGGGGGGTCCAGGACTCATGTGGCTTGTGAAGGCTTCATGAGAAAAGAGCCAAAGGGAAGGACAATTCAGTCACACTCCACACTCCTCATTATAGACGTGAGTTCGCATTCATGTTTCAAAAAACAAAAGGTCAGTGTTTTCATTATTAGACCACAGTGCATTATACAAACCAAGAGCTGTCTCGTTCATTTTTGCTGGCCTTGTTTTGTTTTGTTGAATGATAACAGCAACAAAACTCTCTTACTCATGGTGTTGGATGGTAATAGGCTGCTGATTAATCAATTTTTGGTTTACGGATAAAGACTATTAGACATTTGGTTTCTCGTGATAAACTGTGTAGTTAGTTGTCTTCTTAGTTAGGTTCCGTGTCTTGTTTGAACATGTTAACTAACCTATATATATATAGCTGAAACCTATTAATTTGAAATCCTCACGTATTGGCACAAAAGAACATCCAAAGTCAGATTCTTCTTTTTTTTTCTTTCTTGAAACTTTAGCAAGTTAATGGATTCATGTCATTGTCATTTTGGCATCTCATCTAAATGAAGGGTACACATTTCAAAGCATAAAGACAAAGATCTTGAGGTTGATTGAAGCATCAAGAATCAACTAAACACACATCTTTTAATATAATTTTTTTTGTTCTCTTTTCTACATTTTCCCCCTGATAAAGCCAAATCACTGACCAAAACATAAGGATCATGTCGACGTATCAACCACGAATTGGAAATTGATACGCTGATTGTTGCATTTGATTATTAGAAAACTACTGACAAAGACTTATAACCACATTGTGATATTTGAATTTTTCTTCTTCTGAATACTTAGCAGGTTCTATTGATTGATCTTGGAAAACTTGTCTGGTACACAGACAAAGACGTGGTGCTTCTTTAAAACCAAGGGGAAGGGGGAGGGGGGCCTGCCCCAGTTAGATACTTTTAAGATGATGATGCATCATTGTAAACAACTTGACACATAAAAGATCAAACTTTAGGGGGTATCATATTCATGTATAGGAAGGTTTTGATATCTTGGGGACAAAACTCTTATGGTCCATTATTGTACAGTGGTGAGTGGTCCTACACAGTCCCAACCATTTTTTCTGTGAATTATGTGTACTGTTCTGGACAGAGGAACACATCATGCAATCACCCAATATTATTGTTTGGTCCATTCTGAAAACAAATCGTTTTCAGCAATTTCAAAACCCCAAATCTATTTCAGTGATCATTTATTATCCAAGTACATATTCCAGAAGTTTTTTGCATTTCTTCTGAAGTAGATTTAGTAGATCTTAAACTTTAATGCATCTTCTTGTATTGGCCTAGTTATACCAACTAATTACATGATTATGTTATTAATAAATTTTGCTTTGTGGTCATTGTGTTGATTAAATGAATAAAGATGTCATCTTGAGCCTGAAGTTCCTCATGCATGTCCTGTGTTTTTTTTACTGCTAGACATTGCTATTTTCAAAATGTAGATCATAGACATTGTACCAAACTTTTGATTCTCTTTTCTTTGTTTTCTTTTGTTGTCTTTTTTATTGTTTCTTGATACCCACATCAGCACTTTAGTTATCTTTTTCCCCAACAAAAGATCTTTTTATTCCATTGACATAGTCCAATCTGATTTCCATGATAACTATCCACATGAAAAAGAATAGGACTTTCATGTATACATTAACATAAAACTAGCACATGTATACATATACTTTATATAAATCTATTTCATCTTGGATATGATATCTGCCCACTAACCCCAACCAAACTACATAAATGATTTGGGTAGTTGGCTTTCTTTCTCTTCTTTTAAAATTTAATTTCTCTTCTTTTCTTAGACTTTGGGATATGTATGGGCACCTATAATATATAGACAATAAACAACTGTTACAAACACTTTCCTAGACACTTTTCCCTGTTCAAGAGAGAAAAAGGAGTATCCATGAACAGTAGTTTAATAGATGTGGGGATATCAGAGTGTGTGTGAGAAATAAAGATTGCAATGATTTTGCTATATTCTATAGGTATTCAGATGGGTCTATAACTCACATTACCACTCTCTTTCATAGCTCTCTTATTGCATCACCAAAATGAAGTTACAAGTTATGTTGTGATTTATGATACTATTATAAAATCTGACATCATTTCTGCACAAAAAAAAAACAATAAGAGGAACATATGTGCAGGTCTATTGTGATAATAATCATATATATATATATTTGCTGTGATATTTTTATATATATAAGAATATTAAAAGGGAAACACTTTGAGGTCTAAATCAAATTCACATGAGCTTTGCAGTGTTGTGATTCAGTGGGATATGACTGATTGGTAACACTACGCATTTTTCTTTTTATAATTATAAATTATTCATCTTTTGAAATTGGATGGTACTAATGATGAGAAATAAAAAATGTCTTGTGGCTTTTTCTGCAGTGATTTCAGAAGACTTCACACCAAATCCACTCAATATAAAGATCCAAAAAAGAAAAGAAAAAGAAAGAGAAATGACTTTTTTTTTTCTTTAGCATTCGTAAATTGGTAGGTCATTGATATTCGCACGTAAAAGAAGAAGAAATATGCTCATAGTGCTTTATCTGGTATAGTTTATAAGATTGATCTCTTTGTGTTTGCCTTAACCAAATCCTATCTCTTTTAAAATATCGTTTGGTAATGTAAATTTTCATAGAAAAATCAACAATTGGTTTACACTAGTTTAGACCTTAATATACAAAATACCAACCTCTGAAAATTAAAAGTCATTTGAGGAAAGGGTTGGTTTGTGGGTACTCCTCACTTTGAATTTTTTTGAATTTATCTATTGTGGGATTGTGATTCTGATTCACATCATTGACAACAAGAGGAGAGTGTTAAAAGGATAAAAGAGGTGACAAATGTTTTTGTTCCCATTAGGGCTCATTTATTCATAGTTATGCAGTCAAATCACAGTGATGGCCTAGGGGTGAAAACTAATAAGTGGGGGCCAATCCCCAACAATAAGCATACAATTGCTAATTTAATTTAATTTAATTTATTTAAAATAATTTCTTAGGACAAAGAACAAAAAAGGGAAAAGCTACTATAATCAATAGGGTAGTGAGTGAGGTTGGACCATTTCATGAGTGCCCCCTTTCACAAGGTAATCTATAAAGTTTTTGGTGTTCCCCATCATGACCCCCCTCCCTCTTAGCATCTATATCTGTATACTTTAATTATTCCCAAAGACTTTTTGATGTAATCTATAATCTTTTTATATAATATGATCATGTATGTACTCCACTATGTAGATATATGTATATGTACGGGGAATAAAACCGTTTAGTTTAGTGGATGTTGCACTTCTAAAGATGATTTTTGATTTAATCATGTATCTGACTAGCTATATATAATTAGTTATTTGCATTATTGAACTCACATGATGTTGTATGTTTCCACGGTTTAATTATAAATATTCCCATCCATATATATATATATATATATATATGTGTGTGTGTGTTTAATTTTTATTTAAAAACAAAAAAAAAAACAGTTTTCACAGCTCCAAACAATTATATCAAAATCGTAGCTTCCAGTGTGATAATTAAATAAAAAGTATTTAAAAATAAATAGAGAAACCCCCACTAAAACTGAAAAGTTGGATAAATAAATGGGAGTAAATAAAAAACAATATCTAAAATAGAAGTGGACGAGTTGAATGACACAAACCCTAACACCACAACATAAGCATATCCCATCACTTTACACCAAGTCTTCCCACTTTTGCTTCGTTTGTTTCGCTTATTATTTAAATAAAAGCATAACCGTAGGGAAATAAATGGTCCTTAGATTCATCAAAAGTTTACAAAATAATAAAGTAGTAATTTAAATAAACATCAATCGGTCAAGCGTCACTCTCTTTGTTTTTGTTCTTCACCCATTTGTTGCTTAGTGTGTACGTGACGTTTGGTTCCTTCCCTTCACATACTCTTATCTCCATTACAATAATGGGTGAGAAAACTCATAAATCACGGGTTGTTCATATATTATATCGAGTTTACAACTCGATAGAGCAGTACCATACAAAACAAACTGTTACATGCTAATGTGGGAATCTATGCAGAGAATGTATATACCGTTCTTCGATGTTTTACTAGATTTCTATTTCGAAGCATGCAGCAAAATACAAACACTAGCTCACATGTTAATGCATTGATAGTGGAAGATTTTTAACCAACTATAGATTAAATAATTTAATTTATTAACTTTCGGCCATAGATAAAGCATATTAGTAAAAAAAAACATATTAGTTCTGTCTAACTTAACGTGTATCCTCTCTTTTTGAAAGACTTGTTAATTAAAACGAGTAGATAATATTGAACGTTTCAAAAATGTCATGATTTAGGATATTGCACCTCCATTGGTTGATCCGCCTGTGAAGGCACAAAGATGTCTACATCTAAATCTAATAATTATACAAATATGATAATCCACTTACAATCGTATGATTAACATAAATTAAACCAATACTTTTAGGTTTTGATTTTCTTTAGACACAAACAAAGAAAACTAAACAGGAGAAAAAATATTGGCTTTTGGACTTTTTATTCGTGCGACGAGTATATCCTCTTTTAGTGTTAGCATGATCTCTTCACATCGCTTTCTCATCTCCTCCTCCCTTCATTTTCTTTTAAATATCTAAATCATTTTCAATGATAATAATAATATCTATTAATAGTTGTGGATACTACTCAGCAGATTAATCATGTATAAAGCAACCTTGAAATATTTCTTTGATTAAAAGTAAAATTTAGTCTTACCCCTTACCATTGTATTATACTCTTTAATAGAATCACTGCACATTTGTTTTCTCTATTGTCAATTATATTACTAAACTTATTTTATGTAGTCTTATATGCTGTGAACTGTTTTCCATATAGTGATTGATCCTTAGTTTAATGTTTATTTTGCATATATACGCTAAGCTTTCAGTTTTGATTTACAAAATATATAATTTGTTATTAAGATTTGATTAGTTTGTCATCAATATGTTAATACTGACATGTAAAAATATACTATTATATTATAGACTCAAACGTATTAGTTTCATTCTTTATAGTTTAACAACTTATTGATATTCTGTCTGAGCCTAGAGTCATGACTATTTATATCGTTATAAATCGTATAAATATATAGTACTAATCTCGGCCTCCGTAATTAATTATGTAAACACTAATCAAGTTGCTAGAAAACAAATGGAGTATCGAAAAAATTAAACAATTAGAGAGAGAGAGAGAGAGAGAGAAAGTGTCAGGAGGAGTACTCAGGACGAACAACAGCGACATTTGCGCGCGTCCGACGTGTCAGCTTTTTACCTCTTCCACTGTCTTTTTCCTCTCTCACGCTTCTCTGCCGGCGCGTGTCTTCTAAATCCCTACTGTCTACTGTTATATCGGTCCCACACCACCACCAATTATCTATTTTCTCACTTTAATTTTATTTTCCTGTAGTTCTGGGATTATTATTGGCTAAATTATACAAATATTAAATATTAATAAGATAGTGTTTCAAAAAAAAATAAAAAATTATAAGATAATCTTTCTGTTTCTTCAAATCAATATAAGTTAATGAGTATCGCTTTTATGATATAATAAAATTTGTTTGAGACATTGGTTTCCATCTATTTATTATTATTTTATTGGATTTTACTATGAAAATCTATAATGAATAAGATAAAGTTAAGAAATATAAAATAACTAAAAAAATCAGCGGGGATTTAATCTTTTCTTTGTCTCATAATTTTTTTTAGCTGAAAAATATTCTACGAATTTCCTTACACAATTAATTGTTTAAAAGAAAATTAAAAAAAAATTCCATTAACAAAAAGAAAAAGGAGAATAGAGTTTCCATAAACGGGGGGGGGGGGGTCAAGGTGACATGTTAACATGAACGCTAGCGTTTTTGGGAGATCTACAGATGGGACACGTGTGCACAGTGGACCCACAGACTCCACACAAGCACAAGTGTCTACACGGTAAGACCAACACACACGATTCCTCCTCCCCACAGTTTCTGCACATCCTACCTTTCACCGCCGTATCATGCGCTACCGTGCGCCTAACCGTTTCTTCACCACCCGAACTACTTCCACAACACGACTCCGCATCATCACCTTCACAATCACCGTTCACGTTAGCTAATCCTGCGCCGTGTAGATCCTTAACCTGCGCCAAGACCTGCTCGAGGTTGGTGCGGAGGTTGTTAGCGGTTGCTTCGTTGCTCTGAGCGAGATCCCGCCAGATTTGGTTCTCGACGGAGAGCGACTTCACGCGCTCCTCAAGCGCGTGGTTCATCTTCCCGATTCTCTCTCGTTCTTCCTCCTTGACTCGAAGGCGTTTCACGAGTCCGTGCTCAATCGCCTCCATGATCGTCCTCGCTTGCCTCTTCCTCCTCTCTTCAATCTCGAATCTCACTCTCTCCATCTGCCATTGGATGCAAAATGTTAAAAAAAAAACCTTTTGAACTGTACTACGAACAGTAACGAGACGGTTTTAGGCTTACGTGAAGGGAGACGAATCGATCGATATCATGTTGTTGCTGATAGATGTGAGAGGAGAGATCAATGTCTTGGCCGAGAAACGAATAAGGAGTCGTACTAGTATTACTAGGAGTAACGTACGGTGGCGATAAAGTGGTCTGATGAAGAAGATGATAGTAATCGGATCTTGAATCTCTGGAGCGTTTTCTCGTCTGGAGATTAGTAGCACCATCGGCGTAGTAAGTGAACGAATCGGCGGTGGAGGAACCGCCGTACATATGAAGAAGAGGAGGAGGAGGAGGAGAATCGTCGTAACCGTTTTGAGTGTGGGTGCAGAAACCGCCATTAGTAGTTGGTTCAATGGTGGTGTTGTCGTTATTATTCATCACTATCAAGTCTCTGCACACAAACAAACAAACAGTACGATTAAAACAAATCATCAATGCTCCAAAGAAAACTCCAGAGAGAGAGAGAGAGAGTTATGAAACGAACCTGTTGGAGAAGAGTTGAGGAGTAGAGAGAAGGAGATGGTGAGCATCAACAGCCATGGAAAGAGAGAGAGAGAGGAGAAGATGATGATAATACGGAGGAGAAGGAGTTTTTAAAAAGGGAGAGAAAAAACTAGAAATGCATGCGTTTCGGTTTTTTGGTTTTGATGTGCGTGATGAAGAGGGCCTTCGCTTTTTTTTTCTTTTTATTATTATCTTTGAAAGAAAGAACAAATCGAAACGAGCCTCAACATAATGGTTGTTTCCCTATTTATACACATCGACGCCTTTAACGTGAATTCAGGAGATATATATATATATATATAGAGAGAGAGAGAGAGATAAAGTCAATTTTTTATATAAATAATCAATTTCAGATAATTAATGTGTTGAGAGGTAAATCTAAGAGAAACTATTTTACAATGCTGAATTTAATTTAACCTATCATTTTCTTAGGGTTTGAATAATAAATAGTAATGTTCATTTTTTTTTTGTCAACTATAGTAATGTTGATTTGGCTTACCCATATCTTCTTTTGGTAACGTTTTCCCATAAACTTCTCACTTTTTAACAAGTTTTCTGTAAATTCAAAATAGTATATGCTTTATCTTTTTTTCTGGCACGGTTTTGGTATTTAGTTACCTAATACTCTGGTTTGTTGAATTGAATTGATCTTAGTTGTTTTTATTCAACAATAAGATTTTGTTCTGATTTAAAGTTTTATCCCACTGATTGTGTGGTAATTTTAAACAAAAACATTGTCAGTTACAGTTTTTTATTGAAGTGGGTAACTTGTAGCGAAACTGGCGGATGATTATAGAATTATTTCTTTTAAGGTAAATACCTCTTTTTTTTTGTAACACAAGGTAAATGCCTCTAATACACCATTCCGTTATGTTTTTATCACTAAATAGAGTAGACCGGTCGGACCGAGAATTTCGCGGTATTACAAACGTATTTTACGGTTTTTACTATTACAAACGTATTTTACGGTTTTTACCTCCCTGAAATAATGGAAATTACCTTTGTGTGATGATAAACAAGCAATAGAGATATGACACGTGTAAAAAGTTACTAGGAGTCATGCATATTGCCATGTAAGCATTCCAGCGTGGCGAACATTTTTATAAATGGGACCCACTATTTGTCTTTTGTACGGTCCGTTAAAATGGGTAAAATCTTACTTTTTCCGTATTTGTAATATATTTCTTTCGTACGAGTTTGGCGCCATGTGATGCCACGTGGTGAACATCCTGGCTACTTCTGTTTGACCCTCTCTAAGACTTTTTATGGAGTATCTTTATTTTTCTTATTAATATCAACCCCAAAAAAGTTGTAAATCTTATCTTTTTAGTAAATTTTATCACAAGATTTTCAATTTAAATGTTGATGAAATCAGTTAGTTAACAAATAGTAGTACTTATAATTTTTATTATTGATAAATACATGACCATTATATTGTAGATTAGTCAATACAGTAATAATTTTTAGTTATTTTAAAAGTATTATAGAATAGTGTGATATTGTATCAACTTTGTTTAGATAACAGAGAAGTTAAAGATAAATTGCAGTATTTGTTATTCATGTTTATTCTTTTTTTTGTCATCGTTATTCATGTTTATTCTTAAGAAATAGGAGTAAGTAATTCTAGCTAGGTTTTGATTACATTGGATTAATTAATTAATCTTGAATTTCATTAAAATAAACTAAAATTAAAGTATCAATCCTTATGTATAAAAACACAGAGAACCCAAGAGGTGAAGAAAGAGAGATGTAGACAGATTCTTCTGTAGATGATATCAGATATAAAGTAACGCACAAGAATTAATTCCTACTTTGATTTATATCCCTTTTACTTTCTTTTTTTTCATACTTCTTCTTTACATTTTTGTTTGTGCTTTGTTATATTTTCTTTTCCACACTTTAAAAGTTAAAACAATATGCCTTTGTCTTTTAGAAGCATTCAAATCTGCACCATCTTAATTTGTTTTTACAAATACCAGTTTTGGGAAAGTAGATTTTGTAAAGTAAAAGAGTGGGCATGGTGCACAATTACGTGTTTCGGTTCTTCATATTGATCTTCAATAGGGTTTAGATGACCAACAACGTAACGAGATATTGACTAATGAGTGTCTATCTCATACTATTAAATCAAAATGTAATATTTATAATATGAAGTATATATCATAAGAACAATAAAAAAAATCATGAATTGTGGTTTCCTCTTTGATTTAAGAACAAGTGACATTTCACCTTGACTTTGTTGTATTGTATCCTTTCTTTCCATCTTTAAAATTTTTTTTTATTCAACTTTAAGTTGGTGCTGGTGTGTATTCATGTGATATCAATATTTCAAAAGAAGAAAAATAAAACCATAACCATTGTAAGAATCTTAAAGTGTGCCTTACCTAGAAACTTCATCTTTCCTTAAAGGCACCACTATAATTCAATTTTGTTATAAAGAAAGAATTATTGCTTTTTGTGAAATATATACCATACTCATCATATATCTTTCGGTTCATATGCACTAAGTCATTAATATTCGTTTTATCAAAGTATTTGAAATTGGGTGACTTTAGTTACACTTTTGTTTCAACATCATATCACACACCTATATCTTACAACAATTCAAAACAGGGCTTGTTGTAAAGCTTCCCATTAAAGACATGTGTTTGAATTAATTGTTTGGGGCTTGTTAGAGCATACATATCACATGTACTATGGTCCATACATGAGTAGCTCGTGACCTAACATATTACATCATATTAATCTTTGGATATATTTTATCCAATGCACCATTACAATTTTTTTGGATCTACCAAATGGATTGGAACTCACAGTCACAATGATCAAAAAAAGAGTTAGGTTTGAGAGGTTACCGATATAATTAAAAGATGTGTTGGGACATCACTCTTTCTTGCTCTCCAAAGAATACCTTACTTAGCCGTATCATCGAAACTTTAACTTAGTTGTAACACAATATATCAAGATTTTTTTTTTTTTTTTTAGTTTCATGAAAAACGTTGCCCCATTAGGAGACAAGAGAAGAGGTTCTGCAAAAGACTTTAACTTGGTGTGTCATGTGTGGTTGTGCTTATGGACCAGTGTGTGGACCCTTCATTTTTTTCTTTCAAAATTAAATAAAAGGAACCAATGTGTCGATTGCATGATTCCCACTACTGCTATAAATTTGCTTATGATCCCACCACTGCTTTTAATTCATTCAGACAAAATACGTATTAAATGTAAAAATATTATTAAGTATTTCTTTTTTTTTTATAAATGTGTATGAATACGAGGAGAACTATTCATTAAAATGAAAGTTAAAATGTACTGACTTGTTACCATCAGATCATGAACCACATTTAACTCCAACCAAGAAGACAAAGGTGGTGGTGGTTGTTGTTGTTGTTGTCAGATCACTGATTCACTTGCACAAAATTAAGATTTGGTTAATCGGTTTGAATCAAAAGTAGAGATTAGACAACAAGTTATGTGTTGTTCTTAAAAGAGACTTTTACACAAATCCATCACTACATGAGCCTACTACTTCAAGTCCATACGTTGACGAGACCAATCAGTCCACATGCGTACCATCTAAATCAGTTAATGAGAGAACATGATTGATACCTGCAAGGTTTCATTTCGTACTTCAAACTGTGTATATGAGATTGAAGAAAGTATACTTAGGTTTTGCAAAGTGGCGGTTCGATTTGTTAAATCATGTGTGTTTGATCACAAGCTCGTGAACTAGCACATGCAAGATTACAATGAAAGGGCGTTTTATAATGCGTTTCACTAGTAACCACTGATAAAAAACTAACAAAATTAGTGATATATATTGAGCTAAGGACCATGGAAACACCTAATGACTAAAGATATCTAGTCAAAAGACAAGGCCTTATGTGAAGGTCTCAATAGGCACCTCCTAGGCTTCTGTTTATTTTTTTCTTAAGCTGAAAAGAGGCTTTGCAATAAGCCATACCCTATGGGTCTTTGGGGAACTAGAGTGGGACGATGACTTTCTTACCTCTTCCCCTGTTTAGAGCAACGAGGAGAGGACTACAGTGTGTAGTGTGTACTATAACAAAGCAAATCTACAATGGACAAACACTAGTATGTAACTGTAAGGAGCTAAAATAACATAATCCACATGAATCTTGGCAATTCAATACCCAAGTCCACTTAGTCATATTTGCCAAACGTTTTAAAATCTAGCAAGCCACCATATGATTCTATTTCATAATAAGACGAAGCAGGATCTTTCTCCATACACATGAGCAAGGAGTGTTTTATGTACTGTACAGTTGCTGTGAAACTACAAGTCTGCAATAGATATTGAAAGCCCACACTAAGAAACTCACAAAAAAAATTAACAATACATGCGGCCTGCATGGGCCTTGAACGAGAACGAGCAGGCCTAGGGATTGGTAATCCATCAAATGTAAAACGAAATACAACGTGGACATCAAATCAGTAAAACAAGCACTAAGATTATCAGTTTCTCCAGCGTGAACTTTGCTTTTAACAACATCTCCAGACAAAAGCAAGAACACACTGTTGTTGTAAACCACAACTCATTCATCTTAAATAAAAAAAATACGGTAACCTCGCAGGGGTAATTTAGTCATTTCCATAACAAATGAAGACCTTAAAATCCAAAAAACAATCTTTAACCACGACGGGAAATGGAGAAACTACCAGAATCGAGCCGCCGCGATTCAGCTGATGCGACTAGCTCCTCGTCATCCACCGCCGCAGATGTTCACGTAGGAGGCGGAGGTAACGGAGAAGCTATGGCTCGAGGATTATCGACGATGTTAGAGTCCGTCATAAAGGAATTCGACTCTAAATCACTCGAAACTATCAGTAGCCAAGACAAACTCTCCGGCTCGCTCGATCGACTAATCCAAGGTACGAATCGATCTTCTTCTCCTTCGTCGTCTCCTCCGAATATTATAATTGCTAACCGATTCGGTTAAGTTTGTTAGGCCATGATTTTGACTTTTGGTTTATGTAATTTGAATTGCGATGAAAACAAATTGATCTTCTTCTTCGTCGTCTCCTCCGGATATTATTTTTTTGCTAACCAATTCGGTTAAGGTTGTTAGGCCATGATTTTGACTTTTGGTTTTGTAATTTGAATTGCGATGAAAACAAAAACACACAGAGCTCGATCAGTTGCTGGAGAACGCTCCGTTGCCGTTCATAGTACAACACGCGTCGAGGATCTCCACCGTCAAGCAAAGAGTCTCGTCGCTGAATCTGGTGCTTAAATCTATACAAAGACGTATTGATAACATCGATAACATGCTCTCTGCCAACATCATCCAAGGTAATAGTAGGTATCATACAATTAGCATCATTATCTCAGATATCTATAATATCTCACTATGGTTTCTAATATTCGCAACACAGACAAAACAGACAAAACAGTCTCGGACACTACTTGATGACCGAAACAGGAGTTACTCTTGGTCTTCGTTGTGAGTGTACGACGGCGTTTTAGAGTTGTTAGTCTTTTATCGGGCTTCTATGGGCTTTTCTAATCTGTTTAAGTTTGTCATAAAAAAAAAAACAATTCTCACTTTTTATTTAATTTGTTATATAAATAAAATTAAAAATAGTGATAGTACAGTATTTGTTTGTATTGGTCCATCAATCAATCATAGGTAAAACAGAATTTCAAAGCGAATATGTCGGCCCGTTAATTTTACTCCATTTGTTTATAATATCATTTTTGTTTCTGTTGGGTAAAGCCTTTACAAAAAACTAATATCCTTGTGTTTACAAAATCTTGTCACGTGGGTGGACGACAAAATCGATATAGAGCCCGCGCCCTTATATTAACTTGCGTGTGAACAGAGAGTCACGTTTATTCTTGTGCTGGTCACGTGGTTGAAGCCTATTTAACTGGATCTCGTAGGCTTTTTTGATAAATAGTGTCTCTACTCTATACACTATAAAGCTCGATACTAAATTAATGTAGGAGTGTATGTATGGCCTCTTGGTCACATATTCCTCCAAGTTACTTAACCACTATTATTTCTATAACGAACATGTTTTTCTTTAACATAGTTAAAAGTTTATAATATAAGGATGTGTATATATCGATGATATTATGATGGGTGGAACTGAGGGTGTTAATATAATGTAAATGATAATGCCCCAAAAAGAAGCTTATAGAGGACCGAGCCTCTGACCAGAAAGCTGATAGGTCCCTTTGAGGTAGACCCATACAAACTCAAAAAACTAAAACCCATTTTGGGAACTCTGCCAAAAGGTTTGTCTTTAACCCACAAATCTAGCTTACTTTATCACTTTTAGCAACTTAGCATACTCTAGTTAATATATCATCATGTAAGGCAGTAGTATATCACTTTTTTCTCTAGGCTAAAAACCCTAGCTGAAAATGGACTAGGATTATACTACTACAGATGCTGTAAATGTAGTGAGTGGGGGAGGAAGGGAACAAAAGAGGGATGCCAAAGTAGCAGAGGAAAGAGACAGGTGATAGGTATTGTACTTGTATACATACAGTCTCTTGCTGGTCCAATCTTATCGTTTTCTACTACACTTAATTGTCTATGTAATCTTTCCACAGTTTCGTACCTTTCACGTACCCCATTATCATAATAAATTTGGAGAAAAAAGAACCTGACACTTATATTAAACATGTGATTCCAAACACTTGACCAGTGACCAACAATATAGATCCACCACAGCGTTAATGCTTAAACGAACCTTCCTTGATTAACATAACAACAAACAATAAATAAAAGAGTCAAGGTATTGAAAAAACTGCATCATTTCCAAAACTCACAAAACGACAAAATGTTAAAAATTTAAAATAAAAATATCACATGAAAGAGACAGCTTAGATAAGCTCCAACGTGGGGAGAGCGCAAATACACACAGAGCAAACAATCTGAGAGAGAGTAAAAAAAGAATCTGTTTTCTTATTGACCCACGCGCATCCCTCTAGCGCGTTAACCTCACTCTCTCACCCCTCTCTCAAACACGAACCAAGCAACTAGGTGTAAAATGTCGACGAGCCCTAGAAAAAACCCTAACAAATTGCAGATTCTTTATATACACACCCTCAAGCTCTTGTTATAGTTCAAAGAACATGGATTACTACTAGCTTCCTCTAGCTATTGTTGTTTAGTAAAGATCACTGAATGATTTTAGATTCGATCAGTGGAGTTACGACCTCTGTTAATGTGATGCGACGACGCTCTGTTGCTGGAGAAGCTCCCTGTTCTATTGTGTTGCGACGAAGCTGAAGACGATGACGAAGTCGAGGAAGAGAAGAACTGTCCGAATATTACAGAACCGCCTCTGATTGAACAGACAGGGACGTTTAGGACAGGTGTCACCCTCACGCTCGCGCTGTACGATCTCTCCATTCCTCTGTGTCTATACCCACTCGTTCCACCGTTAAAGCTGCTCGGAGAGCTTGAGCTCCGTTCAAGACTCTGGAACACGATTTTCCCCGAGGAGTTTAGTCTCGGACTGTCTACGGAGACTCCTCTGCTCATCGCTGAATCGGGCCGTATCGGGCTGCGGCCCACTCTCTCGCGAGACGTCGTCACTAACCTCATCCTCGGTGGATTATTCTGGTTTTGACTACGAGAGGGAGCGAAGGGATTCGCGGTGATGTGTTGGTTAAGGAGGTGGTTATGGTTATGGATAGGTCTCTCAGCGTCGAGGGAGAGCCTCGGGATGTCGTCGTGGTCGTGGCTTGAGGAGGAAGAGGAGAGGGACATACGGGAAGAGGAGATGGAGAGAGATTCGGAGTCTGAGCAGTCCTTGAGGAGAGGAAGAGAAGCATCTGAAGACGACGACGTTTTGGAGCTTCGGTGTAAAAACTGTTTTAATGAAGAAGTGGATGATCTACTCGGATTCGAATGAAACGACGTCGTTGTGGTTGTTTTGCTGTTTTGAGAGAATCGTTTGAGTCCTAACAACTCTCTCCACCTACTCGAACACCGTGGCGCCTTGGGTGAAAACAAGCCACCATCGCCGCCTGAGATCTCCATCTCAACAACTTCCATCTTCTTACATTTCTCGCTAGTCTCTACCTTCTCCGTTGTCTTTTGCTTCGTCACGAGTTTCCCTTCGGAGAAAAGCTCGTCCGCCGGGAGCATCTCAACCGGATCCTCGAGGCGAAACTCGAAATCGCTTACTGGCGGCGGAATCTTCTTCTCCGATGCGGCGGATCCAGAACTCCGAGAGTCTTCACGGCTGAAGGAGGAGGGGGAGGAGGAAGAAGCTCGCGGGTTGAAACAACCGTAAGCAGAAAAATCCTGAGAAACAGTGACATTGTTGTTAACGCAAACCGAAGCCATCACCGTAGCTCATGCAACAAAAAAAAAGTATCGCGGTCGTCACCGGAGATTCAAAAAAACGGCCACAGATCTAAAGAAGAGAGAGTCAGATAGATATAGAGAGAGGTTTTTGGTTGCTCTTTGGAGCGGTGTGAGTAAATAAACAAGCCTGGTGGCGCGTGCATCTCACCGTACTCTTAAGGGTACTCTCGGTATTTCAGCTGTAGTATTCTGTTAGAGGAGCCAGTGGCGGAACCTCTTAACGGCTAATTACACAGAGTTTATTAATACAACTTTTTAATTACCTTAATAGTCTTTTTGTTTATTTAATTAAATGGAAAGTATTAGTATCTTTTTCTATAATATGAGCTGAAATTTCCAAAAAGATTATCTTATGAATTAGGTAATAAAGTTTGTGGAGGTTGGAAAAAAAGCATGAAATCATTGATGTAGAAGATCACGTGATATAAGGGGTGTTTTTGATTATCTATATCAATAAAACAGAAAATAATAACTGCGTCCAAAATACGAATCTGTTTGACAGCTAGCTATTTGATGTTAGATGTTAATTGCTTGCTTCGATTAAAGGAAAATGGTTTCACGTTTTGAGATCTCTCTCTATGATTTGGTCTTTTAATTACTGTTTATCTACATGTATCAATACATTGAGTGGTGCAATGTGTCTCTCTTTGATCTGGTGTTGTGTCCATTTCAGGATGGATTCTAGACTAAAACACAGGGTTGAATCACTGTCCTTTTTGTTTGCAGTTATAAAATCATTTGCACATGACACTCTCCTAACTACATGATTTTTTTTTTAAAAAGGGAATAACATGAAGGTACATAGATTGTCTCATCACTTTCTGAGTTTTCAACTCATGTCTCGATTCAATGATTTCTACTTTTGGTGTATCCAATTTGAATGCACATATTGATTTCACCTTATCAATGAGCAGTGTAATGCAGTTGTGGATTGGATTTACACCCCCTGATTCAAAGCAACTTGCAGTGAAATAGTGAATAGCTACTTATAATGATTCATTGCTCTTGTATCTATCTATCTTTAGTCTAAATCAAGAAAAAAAACTATAGATGGTAACTGCAAGATGGTCAAAAATCTAAGAAACCTGTGACTTCAAATCTCATAGGCTTTTAATATGAGTTATCTTAGCTTTTTCAACAGTGAAACCATTAGTGTATCTTTCAGGTTGTTTAATAGTAGTAGATCAAACTTCGAACTTGGCATGTGTTATTAATTCAGATTTGTGAGTTAAGACAGATGGAGTAGCTTCAAAGAAGATGTTGGACTTTTGAGTAGTATTCAAGGAAGTGCAGGAGATGGATTCTAAAAGTATAAAGCTTTGTCGTTGGTTGATAAAGAACAGGGCCCATTTGATCAGAAGACTCAAAAGCTTTAACAATATCATACATAGCATGTGTATATCTTTCCTCTCATTAATGATGGTTGTAATGGAACAAGTCCAATAGCATTGCACTACATCTCTTGTTTCAACCAAGTGATATCTGGAACAAGTTCAATAGCATTGCACTCCACAAAGGGTATGCACTTGCTGAGAAGATGCAGAAATTTTGTTCATTGATTTGCAATTTGATGCTGCAGATACATGGACTAGAAAGGAATGGCAAGACCAGGGTAGCACTCAATGCAATTGCAGAAGTGCAGGTTATCTCTCTTGTCAACTACTACGACCAGATGATTATCTGATATTTATATCATCACAGTATGTTGCTATAACATATCCTTTTTGACTATGCAGAATCTTGGAGGCAATGTCGATGGAGAACATGCCTTTGAACCAGCGTACTCTAAAGCATAGGGTGGTGATGTAGAAACTTAATAGTGTATAGGCTTAATATATGTTGTATTCAATCCAAAGTATGTTCTGAGTTTTTTAACAGCATTATTACAGAGGAGAGAACAATAACACAAAACATTTAGAGAACACATGAGTTACACACACAAAACATTTAGAGAACACATGAGTTACACATGTCTTAACAAGATTTACTGAGCCAGAGCACTTGTGTTGTACACAAGAAGAGCTCCTCCAGCGAGAATTCCGGCGAGTGTCACCGCCCAAATTGCTAAACCGGTGACTCCTCCCTTGTACACATCACCACCTGGTGACCACTCGTCCTCGTTGTAAATAGGACTGCCAAACACACAATCACCATGTTGTCAACAATATATCCTATATGCTTCTTTTATAAAGTATAAAAAGTGTTATAACCATTCACCTGTATCCATCCACGTTAGCTCCGTACTTGTCGACGAACTTGTAAACACCGTATCCCTAAGATGAAACGACATCGTTTTAGTGAAATATACTCAATGTGTAAACACCGTACTCTAACGATGTATATAGCCGGAAGTCACCTTGCCCTTTCTTCCTGAGGCGTCAACGCCGTCCCTCAAGTCCATGCTGCCGTTAACTCCTACAGATAAAATGATATAACGGAATAAGCTATAGTTTTAACGGTAGAGTGTATCTTCAGGTAAGAGTATGGTGTGCATGTTATACGGACCGAAGGGCTTGTCGGTCTTGATCTTCTTAACTCCACTCGCGACGATTTTGAAGGAGGAAGGAGCTCTTGTGAGCGACGGTAATCCTCTCGCCGACATCTTCTCCACCGTGAAACCAGCCGGTTTCAACGTCACCGATGAAAGCATCACTGAAGCAGCCATCTCTTCTCTCTCTCTGTCTCTCGCCTAGTTCATGTGGGTGGTCATCTAATATGATCCGATAAGTGATTCTTGTTATGACACGTGGCGTTCATGTATGGTTATGGTCTGGATATCTTCTTCACTAACGTTATCTTCAACTGGTGAAGGTGATTCGTCGATGTTCTTCAAAGTGTTGCCACGTTGGATTGTCATTATTTTTATTTCCAGTTTAGATCCTTATAGATATTAATTTACTCATACAACCCCTATAGTTTTTCTTTTTTGCAATTGTGGGTGTTGGACCTAGATCTAACCCAAATAACCTCCAAAACTTAAACCATGGTCCAATTTGGTCTGACTAAGCAAATTGCAACTTGGTTTCCAGTTACGAACCAAATATTAACAACTTTATGACTTTCGTCAAGTTCATCTTGTAATTAACATCTCGTTGCCGTTGACAAACAGCACAAGTAGATGATTAGTTTGTTTAATCTTTGATGAATAATAAAATCATAAATTTCTAATGCTTCTTCAACTATGGCTTCTCCTTAACTTGAAACATCAACAAACTTGACCCTTGTCTGAATATTATAAAGAGTCTTAACAGCAACACAAGTTCTAATCATATTTATAAATATAAAAATCCGTATGTAGAAGAAGTAACACAAGGATTTGGTCAGTGTGTTTTGGATAGAGTATGTACAAGACTACGATTACTATTCCTTTGTCTTCTTCTCTGCATACTCTTCTACTCGAGTCATTAGAAAACTATCAATTACAGTACTATTAGTTTATAAGATGTAATACAAATCAAAGTCGTTTTCAGTTAATAAACTCCTGGTTGATCAATCGATATGTTAGCTACACGTCTAAGTCGTGATGAGAAACAAAAATACAAAACTAATACTATTAAATTTCAACGATATGAGCAAGGTTGCATCAACTCACAAGCCACATTTCATATACATTCAATCTAATATTCACCCACCAGAATTTAATAATATATTTCTTCCCGATACTGCTTCAGTTGGATGTGGACCGAAACAAATCAATGATCTGTGTAGCTTATAAGTCAAAGGAACATTGAACTTTCACTTTTGAACTCTTCTTGCGGATAACAAATTATTGTAAAGGAAACTCATTTTAATAAAATATATATAATTATAAACTACATACAAACAAATTGTATATACAACTAGATATATTTATACTGCATGTGGACTGGAGAATATTTTTATAATTATACTAATTTGGTATCTTGGTTGTATCCACATAATCCCAAAAATATAAGCAGACGGCACTATGTGTACAGGTATATTAGAACATGCTTTAACTAAATAATGTCAAACAAAAACAAACAATCTTTTCAAAAACTACTTGTTTACGATAAGAAAACACATGCTCTGAAAAAACATAACTTGAACCAAATTCCACAATAATATTTTACGAAGTTCATCATAAAATGCCAATAAAAGAATTAAACATCAATTATTGGGATAAGCTATCTAAACCGAAATTCAGAAATTCAAAACTTACAACACTATGTAAAAGCAGTGATCAAATAAAATGTAAATCTGTCATCTCGATGATCAGCTGATTACAATATAGCACTTGAAACATATATATGTAATACAAATAATTTTAAGTATCTCAAGTTAAAATTTTTCTTTTTAAGATTCGGTTCGGTTAGGTTCAATTTATTATTTGGTATTCAACATTTACAGGATTTAACCGGATACAACCTAGTCCGGTTTGAGCTTTATTGAACAAAACAGTAGAAGCAGCCGCAGGAGATTCTCACACTCTTGTAAGTAAAGTGGGACCCATAAGATTATTGATAGCAGTAAGTATGTTTCAATTAACACTCACTAACTAAGGCTAATCAATACGCCAAGGGCTAACTATAATAAAGTATAATTAACGACTTCACCTCTCCGTCTTCTTCTCTCTCTAAACTTTGTCGTCGTCTCTCTCTCTCCCCTCCAAGACGAACTTTTTGAAACTTTTCAAGTTTTGTTTTTTCGCTTTTCTTTTCACGAGCTCTTTTAGGGTTTCTGGAAGCTTTAATCTTGCAGTGCTCCCCCTCCAATCTAACTTTAACTAAAGCTTATTACTTTGTTTTATCACTCTCTCTCTCTCTCTCTCTCCCCCGAGGAATCTCTTGTCGGTGGTGGTGATTCTCCGACGAAGCTACTTATTCACCGGAAAATTATTATGCGATTTCCTGGATCCGACAAGAGGATTGGGTTTCTTAAAAGTGGGACCTTGATGGGTAATTAAGGGAATGTCTTTGAATGAAGCAAAGACTAGTCTTGTTACAAAAGAGGAAAGGGAAAGATTCCATTTTTAGTTTGTTTTCAGATATTGCGGAGCTATTGCTTTGCTTTGCCTTTTCTTTTTCACTCTCTTGTGTTTGGGGAAACTTGCATGTGAAGGGATCTTGCGTTGAACGAATAAGCTTCTTACTTCTTACTTCTTACTGTGTTTGCTTCTTGTGTTGTTATCTTCTCTGTCAAGCTTATGCTGTTGAATAAGCTACTCAACTTGGTAGATCAAAACCCATGTCGGAGAAGCTAGTTTTGTCCAGAGATGAGTCCTTTCAGTCTCTGTTTCTAGCCTTAAGTTAATGTCTTTGTGAGCTAGGGATTAAAAGTTGGTGGCTTTTGTTGCTGTTTCATCCTCTTGTTGTTGGATTTGAGCTATGGAGGATATTGGGTTAGTTAAACAAGGTTGGAAATGGATGCAATCTCAGAAGCATATGTGTTCTAATGTTTGTTCTGCGGTGAGATGTTTTGGGGAGAAGATAGGAGAGCTTGTGGAGCGTCATTGGCCATTGGTGTGTAGTGGATGTGGGAAGCTATTAGGGCTTCTTCGTCTGTGTATTGTTTACTGGAAAGATTGCATCTTGAGGGGTTTTCGTTGCAGTGCCAAGCTGGGCTCAGCTGCTTTGCTTCTGATTATGTGGAGTTGCTTCCTTAGCTTGACTTCCTTATCTTGCTTGCTTTATGTTCTCCTCAGTATGGTATTGTCTTCACACTTTTAACCCTTTCTTTCATTCTAGATTTTAGATCTTTAAATAGGACTCTGATAATTCCTGATCTTAGAACTTATGTTTCAAGATTTTGATTTGAAGTTCACTGCATTAGGTTGGTTGAGTTGTGTTTGACCTATTGTTTTGAATTTACTATTTACAGGGAGCTGCTGCAGCTGTTGTTGTGAACTTGGGTTGCACTCCTGGGCTCTTTATTGTAGGACTATTTGGTATTTTGATTTTATGGATGTATGCAAACTTTTGGATCACCGGAACATTGTTTATAGTCGGAGGCAAGTTTTGATATCTCCCCTGATCGGTTATGCTCTCATACTTAGCCACTTTAGATTAGTTAGCTAGGTTGTCTTTCAGGTTATTAGTCAATGAGTCTTTAGTATGCTTGATCTATACTGTTTACATGGTATTAATTTCTCTAGTTTTGTTTGATTCAGGCTATTTATTCTCCTTAAACCATGCCCGTTTGGTGGTTCTAATGGCGGCCGGATATGCGATGTACTGTGTCAAAGTCAGACTTGGATGGCTTGGTGTTTTGCTCTCAATGAATCTTGCCTTCTTGTCCAACGATGTATTAAACTGTCTTCTTCTGTGGTGTGACAATCTAAGTGAAAAAATCACAACCTGAGGAACCAAAGAAATCTGAAGAAACAGTCATAGAAGAAGACTATCCAGGGGAATTTGAGTATCCTTCAGTTCCCATTGAAGAAGAAGAAGAAACTGAGAAAAAAGTTCATGAGAATAAGTCAACTGCTGAACCAACTGCTCCTACTACAACTGTTGTTAATACCGTGAAGGAGATTCTAGTGTTAAGATAGTTAAAGTAGATACAAGTTCAGCTGATGAAATGAAGAGAATACTGAAAAGTTTGAATCATTATGAAGCGTTGGGGTTCCCTCGGCATAGAAAGATCGATGACGCGGTGCTTAAGAAAGAGTATAGAAAGAAGGTCTGGTCCTTGTTTCCGATGCTGAGTGGGTTCAATGCAATTTTATATGAAGGTTGATGAGGGTATGTGCTTTTTTTTTTGTTTCTAGGCAATGTTAGTTCATCCTGATAAAAATATGGGAAGTCCTTTGGCAAGTGAATCATTCAAGAAGCTTCAATGTGCTTACGAGGTAGGATTGTAGATGTTTATGTTCTTATTATGTTACATATAATAAACATGTAAGGCTTGAACTTCTTTCTTTTTTTCTCAGGTTCTTTCTGATATTGTAAAGAAGAGAGATTACGATGAGCAACTAAGAAAGAGGAGTCTAAGACCAGGAGTGTTTGTCAGACATCTCATGCTTCGTCACATCAGGTTGAGTTACTCTCTTTTAGCTTCTCTGTAGTATCTGTTGGCGTGTGTTTGTCAGACTTCTCATGCTCAATTTCATTTGCAGAGTGGTCCTGGTTACCGTGCGGAAGAGTCGAGGCGGATACATTGTACAAAATGTGGTAATTCACACATATGGGTATGCACCAGTAGGACCAAAGCAAAAGCAAGGTGGTGCCAGGTGATTGAATCAAACCATTATCTTCTTGCATTTTACTTTATTCTGTTATTCAGTGCTCTCTTTCAGATAATCTAATCTGTTAAAAATGTAGGACTGTGGTCAATATCATCAAGCAAAGATGGAGATGGGTGGGTCGAACTCAAAGGGACATTACCCTTTGAGAGAGCACATAGGTTAGTAAGGGCATCTCCAACCCAACTCCATTTTTTCCTCCAAAATAGAGTAAAAGGAATATGGAGTAACAAATGCTCCAACCCAACTCTATATCTCACTCCATTTTGAAGTTTTACTCCATAAATGGAGTAATCTATTTTTTGTTTGTTCATGACTCCATTATAGAGTGAAGAATGAAGTAAGGTTGAAGCACTTTTACTCCATATCTACTTTTACTCTATTTTGGAGTAAAAAATGAAGTTTTACATTGGAGATGCTCTAAAAGAGCTTAGCTTTGTTGGCTTGTAATGATGAATCTTGTTTTGGTTTAGCTCAACCACTTTGTTTTTTTGTTTTCATGTCCTTCAAGATTGAGATACCACGTGCTTTGTTTGTGCGGAAAGCAAAATCTTTGACGTCTCAGAATGGGCCATTTGTCAGGTCAGTTGTATTACCGTTTCCTTTGCAGACTACCTTTATCTGTGAAGATGAAAATGAACATGTTTTTTTTTTGGTTTTTGATTAAAATAGGGAATGGCGTGTAGACCAAACACGCATAGGCCAAGCTTTCATGTGAACATGGTTGGGTAGAAAAGACAACACAGAGATCAAACTCGAGTAGGTTCCCATGGGATCTAGACGTGGAGATGATGGATGAGGATGAAGAAGAGTTTGAGCTGTGGCTACAACAAGCTCTTGCTTCTGGTCTGTTTTGCGAGACCTCAAAACGCAGGAAAAGCTGGAGTCCGTTCAAGTTAAGCCAGATGAAAAGCAAGAAACAATGGCGAAGGACATCCACTTGATGTATAAGCTTTTTACCACAGCAGGGTACAAGAATAGAGGGAAAAAACAAGATTCACAGCAAAGATCTGATTAGTGTAGCAAGCATACTTTCTTTCGGGTCTTTCTCTGTAAATAGAAGCTGTTGGATTCTTGTTCACTTGTTTTCTTTAGTCTTGTAAACTACTTTGAGCAAAAAGAAGCTGTTTATTTTTACGTGAAATGTATACATTTGAAACTCCACCTAACCTAGTATGCTGTATTATTTACATAATGTGTTTGCTTCATGTTCTACACCGTGCTGCAACAATGATTATATCTGAATTGATTACTGTTTTCATGGTTGTTGGTGTCTAAAATACATATAATTATCCTGAAGACTAAGCTCGAATATCTAAGACCCCATAGTTGTTTTCTCTTTCACATTATATCCTTAACTTCATTCCAATTTCCTTTATCTTTCTTTCTTCTAAAAACTTTATTTTCTTAGGTTTTCGAATGATTGATTACGTAAGTTATTGCATAATGTAAAACTAATGGAATATGTTATCTTGCCATTTTTATAGTTAGAAAGATCATGATTATTTGGTCCTTTATATTATGTTCATTTAGTTTTATAGATCGTTAATCTTTTTTTTTTCATTAAATTTTTGGTGAAAAACATTTATTTTAGATTTTAAAATAATTAATTACAAAAGTTGATTGGATATTGTTAAATTAGCCGAACATGATATCATGTCATTTTCTTATTGTTAGTGGTATCGTGGTCATTTTATCTTATTTTTTTTTCTATGTTTTTGAATGATTGATTACAAAAATTAATTGCATAATATTAAACTAATAAATATATTTTATCAAATTTTTAATTGTTAGATGCATTATGATCGTTCTGTTTTACATCATGTTTGTTTAAATTATAAATTGATTTATATATTTAATTAATCATTTTTTGGTAGGATTTAGATCTCATATATTTTGGTTTATAAACTTATAATCAACTACTAGTAACTGGATTAAGAAGTCTAAAGTAACAATATTAATGAAATTATTTTTTGATTACTAAATTTATAGAAACAAACTTTTTTTTTCCTTTTAAATATGTTTACTCGCTTGGTCGATTTTGACCTTCACGGAAGAGTGTTCTTTTACCGCACCGCCGCTATTTTTGTCCGGCGGAGAAAACAAAAAAAAACCCTAGAAATTGGAATTGTACAACGACGACGGAGAGGTTTGGGAATTCAATTCGATCTCTCTTTCTAAAATCCGCGTTCGATCGGTTTTGGTGGTGAGAATGAGTAGGCTCTCATTCCGTCCACGTCCATTG
>CAJHQP010004355.1:0-56359 GCA_905132765.1 Moricandia arvensis | reverse complement strand
CTGGTCCATCGAGTATGGGAATGTCGGCTCGGCTTGCGATTAAAATTATAGGGTTCGGCTCCAAACTACTTTTAGCTGACAGAAATCATGCTTCGGTCGACTAACAACAAGACGGCTAAGCTATGCGGCTTGGTGACACAATTCATCAGCCCATAGATCAAGCCTGACAGGTAAGGCCCAACACTCGGACCGGCCTAGGCACCAAGGATCTGGGCGACTGTATAAAAGAAGGAAGGAACAACAATAGAAGGGGACAGACACATATACACACACTCGGCGACTTGTACTTCCCGGTTAGCTCTCCGAGCACTGGCTACTTTCTTCACCAGGTATTTCTTTTTTTTTGTACATCGAAAAACGTCTTGCTATCTAACAAAAAGTCTTCGAGTGACCCACCGGCGAGTTTTGTCTCTCTTACTGGAATCCAACCAAACTTGGTTCAAACAGTGGCGCCCACCGTGGGGCAAATCGAAGCAACGTTACCAGATCTGCATGACTAACGAAGACTCTACCTCCAGTAAAGAACCAGAACCAACTCCCGCAGTTCGAATGGCCACTATTTCGGACATCATGGATATGGTCATGGCCTGCTTTCTCCAGCAGGAAGAGGTTCAGAAAGCCACAAATGCTCAACTAGCTGAGATCGTCGCCGCTCTCGCTCCCCTTACCGCTCCTACGATCAAACCTCCGACGGTCCGCCGATAGCTCTTTGACACTGACAACGTGGACCAACCAGAAGCGCCCGTGGCTGAACAAACTGTTCAACCCACGAGCGACGAAGCCGTACGAGACTAGGGCGGCCCAGATCTACAAACACTCCGAGAAATCGCGGAGCTCAAAATGTCGCTCCAAGATATCCATACCAAAATCCACCGCGCACAAGCTCTGCACCACAAATCGATAGAGTTCTCGACGTTACGCTGCAAACACCCTTTTCGGGTCAAATCAGTGAGTATGGCTCCGACCGACAGAGAAAATCCGTCTACCAGCCTTTTGCAGCGACTCAGATCCCGCCAAGCATGTGAGGTCGTTCAACATCACCCTGGCCCGAGCTAACTTCTCTAACGCCGAAAAGGACGCTGGATCCTGCCAACTCTTTGTTGAAATCCTAGAGGGACCGACACTCAACTGGTTCTCCCGGCTGCCAGAGAATTCTATCGATAGTTTCCATGACTTATCGAAGGCATTTCTCAAGCACTATACCATGTTCACCAGCCAAAGCGCGACCCCCTCTCATCTTTGGGAGTTGTCCCAGTCGCAGAGCCAAACGCTCTGCAACTTCTTGGAAAAATTCAAAGATGTTATATCCAAAGTCAATGTCCGATACATCATCGACGTCGACATGCTGATGAACACCCTCTATGTCAACTCAAAGTTCTGCGACGACTTATATCACAACCCGACAACATCCTTGCAGGACGCCATTGCTTGTTCAAACAATTTTATCAGTAAACAAAATGCTTCAAAACCTGCGACGACAAAAACTGCCGACTCGCGACAAGAGCAAAGACATCATTCTTCTGTTGACAAAACAAACCAATAGAAGGATTTTCTTTATGTCGTCAACGAGAATGAACTCTCAGAGTCAGCACTGGTCATACGCGGGAAAGGATGGAATCATTGGCCACCACCCGACGACAAGGACACATAACTAAAGCCCGAGGTTCCAGCTGGCCCTTCTAGTACCATCGATCTCACAAAGTTCGGCGAATACCACCAGGTCAAAGGACATGACACACATGAGTGTAAGCAGCTTCATGAAGCACTCCTAACATCCTTCAGTAATGGAACAGCTAAAGTTGAGTTGCCCAGGTGCAGGCCTAAGAGTAACAAGAATTGGAGCAATAGTAAATAAAAGAAGATTCAAAAGACTTATACGAGAGCATCCCAGAGCGAGCCCGTGGCTGCGAGAGAAAGAACAGCACCAAGAAACAAAGATAAAGACGATACGTCAGCCGATGAGGGACCCCGCCATAGACGACGTGTCCAAGTGATTTTTTCTCAACAAGCCGCTTCGACCGACGAAGAAACCACATCTGATCCTGAAGATCTACATCTCTGGCTGAAGCGAAAATCAGTCAAGACAGGCGATCAACCGAATCCTACCATCGATCTGCGTGGTCAACTGAAACGTAAAGCTGCAACCGTCAGAGATGAGCCCCTGACATCAAGGATCAAGTAGACCTCTGAACTGTGCTGGATGCGTCCAAAACCAGAAAACTTGCCAACACAAGCATTCAAGAAGAGCAGAGCATACCCTCCGGAACTGTCGATCGATGCAGCAAACTTAACTCCAGGGTCGACGACCTCAAGATCAAGCTTAATCGCGATAAACTGTACGATCTACGCCGAATGATTGAGACATCAAAGCTCCAACGCAAATCGAAATCGACCCGTGGCGAACCATCCAGCAATTTACAGACTGAGATCCAGCTGTACAAACTGAACATTAATCTCAGTCTAACGTAATCATGGGTGGATTTCCACCATGCGGGGACTCGGCCTATTCTGTAAGAGATTATCACCGACAAGCAGTTGGGCACACGAAATGGCCGTCAAAGCCCAAGGACGATCACCAGATCACATTCTCCTTGCACGACGCCGTCGGAGTGCACTCACCTCACAACGATCCACTTCTCGTTCAACTAGGAATTGGGGATTATGAAGTTACCAAGGTATTAATCGACACTGACAGTTCAATTTACTTAATCTTTTGTGACACCCTCGAAAAAATGGGAATTGATTTTCCCGACGTCAAACCTTCCTCCCGCAAATGGATATTTCAAGGAAATATTGGGAACGATCTGACTATCGGTGTACGCCTGCGGGATCACCAAATTGGTCAAATTCTCTATTATCGGCACGAAAGCACTGTATAGCGTCATTTTTGGAACTCCATGGCTGCATTCCATGAGAACAGTCTTGTCGACGTACCATTAATGTGTAAAATTTCCCGGACCCGATGGCAAAAACGAACGCTCCGTTGTGACCAACAAGCGGCTCGTGATCTTCTAATTGCAACGGTTAAACTGCAGCAATCAACTTCTCACATCAATTTTGTCTCAAAACCAATTCACAAGATCTACCCACAAAAAGAAGAAATTAAGGAGGTGGTTATTGACGAAACCAACCCCAACAAGGTTATGCGGGTTGGTGCTTATCTTTCCAACGAAATGCGAGACAAGATCATCAAGTTTCTCCAACACAATGCTTCCACCTTCGCATGGACTACATTCGACATGAAATGCATAGACCCGGCGATAACCACACACGAACTAAATGTCGACCTGACGTTCAAGCCTATTCGAAAAAATGACGCAAACTTGGCCCAAAACGATCAAAGGCGGTAAACGAAGAAGTCGAGCGACTACTCAACGCTGGATCTATCACAAAAGTTTGATATCCGGAGTGGTTTTGTTAAAAGAACTATAAATGGCGTGTATGCGTCGACTTTACTAACTTCAACAAAGCATGCCCAAAAGACAGCTTCTCACTCCCACACATTGACCGACATGTCGAGTCAACAGCGAGAAACGAGTTGCTGAAATTTATGGATACCTTCTCTGGTTATAATCAGATCGGGATGCACCCCGATGATCGCGAGAAGATGACATTCATCACGGGTCGAGGAACCTACTGCTATAAGGTGATGCCTTTTGGTCTTAAGAACACCGTGTAAAGATATCAAAGGCTCGTGAACCAAATGTTCGCCGACAAACTTGGGGCGACAATGCAGGTCTATATTGATGATATGCAAGTCAAGTTGCTTCACACTGCCGACCACTTGGATCACTTGCAGGATTGCTTCAAGACACTCAACAAGTATGACATGAAACTCAATCCAGCCAAATGCACCTTTGGCGTCACGTCGGGCAAGTTTCTCGGCTACATCGTGACATAGTGAGGAATCAAAGCCAATCCCAAGCAGATATCAGCAATACTCAATCTCCGAGCCCAAAAAACAGTCGGGAAGTACAGCGTCTAACAGGCTGAATCGCTGCACTCAATCGATTCATCTCTTGGTCCACCGACAAATGTCTTCCATTCTACGACTTGCTGCGGAACATCTAACCCTGAACTCATTGATGAGGCTCTGGCAAATGTTACAACGACCATATCTGACCAACTAAACGCAGATCTTACATCCTCTGTTTCAAAATGAGAGATCAAGCTTGCTCTATTTTATATGCTTCTTGAAAAGGCCGCTGGACATGGTGGACTAACAGCCCTATTCTATCAAAATTTTTGGGAAATCGTAAAAGAGGATTTGACTCGTATGGTTAATGAACTCATTTTGGTGGAATTATGGCTAATTGCCTCAACGATATGAACATTTTCCAAATCCCTAAGAAAGAAAAATCGAATGAAATGGCTCAGTTTCGGCCAATAGCCTAGGTAATATGAGCTACAAGATAATATCTATGGTCTTATGCAAAGATAAAAGAAGACATTACTGGATCTGATATCTAAAACCTAGTTTGCCTTTGTTAATGGAAGACATATAACTGATAATGTATTGATACCACAACAACTGTTACATGCTCTCCGTACAGATCCCGGTGGAAGAAATAAGGAAATGGCGATAAACACATACATGAGTAAAGCTTATGAATGGTTGGAACGGGAATTTATCAGGGCGGTCATGAAGAAAATGGGATTTTCAGACATACAGACTGAATGGATAATCCGATGCATCTCATCAGGAAAATATCATGTCCTTTTCAATGGCCAACCAAGAGGCAACATATCCCCTAAGAGGGGATTGCACCAAGGAGATATTTTGTTTCCTTTCCTCTTTATCTTATGCATGGAACCGCTCATTAGACTTCTTAATCATGCGAAAAGCCAAGGAAAGATAACTGGATACATGTCTCACGCGCTAGCCCCTCAGTATCTCACCTTATCTTCGCTGATGATAGTCTGTTCTTTTGTAAGGCGGAGCCCCATGAATGCGATGAAGTCATGAAAGAAATCAAGAATTATGGGAAAGCTTCATGTCAGTGCATTAATTATGGGAAATTGTTTTCACTCTTTGGTAAGAAGATACCCACACCGATAAAGGATGCAATTAAATCTTCAAAAGGAATTGCAAATGAAGGAGTGATGGGATCTTATCTTGGGATCACAGAGGATATCAATGGCTCTAAACAAAAATTATTTGCATTCCTAAAAGAAAGAATAAAAAACCGGGATAATGGTTGGACATGACGATGTTTAACAAGGGGATGAAGGAGGTCCTGATAAAGTCTATCTTACTAGCTCTTTCTACATACGTAATGTCAAACCTGCTACTACCTCTGGAGACGTATGAGAATTTAGCTAGTGTCATTGCACAATTATGGTGGAGTTCAAACCCACCTAAGAGAAGTATACATTGGAAAAAATGGGAAAAACTTTGCAGACTGAGAGAAGATGGGAGGATAGGTTTCAAGATGATACATGAGTTCAATCTTGCTCTACTAGGTAACCAGCTGTGGCGATTAGTGCAATTTTCAGACTCTTTATTAGGAAGGGTGTTTGAAGGGAAAATTCTTCAGATGTAGTTGGCCTTTGTGACTAAAAAAGATTGGCAATCCCTCATATGGATGGACAAGTATAATGAAAGCAAAACCATTAATACTATTGAAAATTAGGAAAAGGTACATTCAGGGAATGAGATTCGAATTGGGGAAGACATTTGGATTCCAAAGGCACCGGAACGGCCGACTACTCCTATTGCACTAGTGGTTCATCCAATGATGCCATTAAGTGACATCATAACAGGTAACTAGAAATAATGGAATCTACAGTTACTAGGATATTATGTCAGTTCGAATGACATCATTGATCCAATCTTTGGTCATAAGAAAAGAATTCCATGGAGATGAATATACAAAGAGTGACAGATACCCTGTAAAATCTGGCTACTGGGTAGCAACAAATTTTCTCAACTACGAAACATTGGAGCCACAGCCAGAACCTAGTATCGTGAAACTTCAAGCCTTTGCTTGGAAGATAATTGCGCCACCAAAAATCCAACATCTTATATGGCAAACAATATCAGGGAAATTAACTGTGACAAGTAACTTACCACATCATATGCGATTCGATAATCATTATCCTAGATGTGGTGCAGAGAATGAAACTATTAGCCATGCCATCACTGAATGTCAACCGGTCTTACAAACATGTTCTCTAGACCCCATCTCTACCACTGGTGTTCCCCAGCACAAGTCATTATACAAATATGGATTATCTATTCTAGCGAAAGAATGATAGTGAGGATCCTAAGCTAGATAGAGATCCACGTCCTTGGATTATATGGTACATTTGGAAAGAAAGAAATGATAAGCTATTCAAGGGGATAGACATGGACCCGTTGGAAACTACCAGACACGCCAAATTAGAATGTCATGCTTGGTTTGAAGAAAATAGGAAAAAGGAAGATATACCACAAACAAAGCAACAATTTCCAGATCATGTCACAACATCAGAAATATGTATGATATATGGTATGGAAAATGACACACTTTTCAGTGGTTATGGATGGACATGGAAAAACTCTATAGGAGAAATTCAATTTATGGGAGCAAAAAACCAATGCAGAAGTAGAGTGCATGTTACAACTTGAGGCTCTCTCATGGGAAATAGAGTGCATGTTACAACTATAGATGTGTCAAGTTCTTGGCACAAATTGTAAGGACCTTATCTCGATGATTCACGATCCAGGAGCATGACCAAACTTTTCCACTTAACTGAAGGAGCTGTCAAGCCTGAAGAATAGAATCTCAGATTTCTCAATTGTTTTTGTTCCTCGTTCTGAAAATGTTTCGTCTAATTCATTACCTAAGATAGCATGATCCTTTCATAGGGATCTGTACTATATTTGTTGTTCAGTTCCAATCTGATTCCCCACACCACTTAAATATTGAGTAATAGAATAGTTAGTTGTGAAGAAAATAAAACCTTGTTCAAGAGTATTAATATGAAGACGATGAATGTTTTCATTTCATTTCGTTTAAGTTTTTTACATGGTTTGTCATCTTATTTATAGCTACAAGAGCGACATCTAGTGTCCTCTATAGGTGGTATCATCATATGAAAATTTTAGGATCTACTGGACATTGTGAGGTTGAATGCTTTCTTGTTTTCCCGTACACTTGTGTGCTCTGTTCTTATATGCAGCTGTTCTATTCTTATCTGAATTACTTGGAGCCATCAAAAAGACTTGGGAAGGCTGTATACTCTTCTAGTAATTTTCATACGGAGGCATGTTTGATTTGAATCTTTCAGTCCATTTGTCTCTGCGATAACACTTCCTCTTGCTTGTCTAATATCCCCTCTCAAACTTTGTGTAAATTGTTCCACAACACTAATTTTGTGTCCTAGACTTGCGAAGGCAGCATAAGAAAGGGATTTCATAAATACGTTAGCATTCTGTTGAAAGAATGGAATATGTTGTGTACCTACAGGAACACTTTCCCAAACGTAGTGATGATCCACTCAAAATGCTTTGTCCGACATGAAAAATGAGATTTGCAAAGTTGTACTGCTCCAAGATCCTTTCGACGACCTATGATGTGTTGAAGGGATATCTAGATGATCCGATTGATTGCGTAAAGCCTTCTGTAGCAACGGGACGGGGGAAAGTATACCCAAAGGCTATCACAATAAAACTCTGGGGTCTGCAGTAATGGAACTTCAAGTTTACAGAGTACGAAACCGATCCAGTTATTTCTGATGCTGCCTCCGAACATGTGGATATTCAGACATTGAAATCTTAGACACCAATGGTTATTTACGTGCAAACTATTAAATGAGATTTTGGCCGGGAAAGGTACGAAATTCTTCTGCGACCACCGTGTCTCCCTACAACCGACCCAGTCGCTACCTCTGTGGACCTGGAGAACTGAGTTAAAGTTTGTGTAGAATGAAATATATCCCAGTGGTAAAGGTTCCTTATGTAGAAGCCGGAAAATCAAATTGACATACACGATAAAATAAAGCGATGTTAAGGAAATATATGATTCGAGAAGACGAAATGAAAACCGAATAGAAAAGCGTTTTCAAGAAATAAACATGGAGTCGAGACGGATCTCTTTCCTTAACTCTTAATATTCGCTCCGTAGTGAGACGAACATGTATGAATTAGAGTCCCAGGATACAACCATGGTAGACGATTCACGCTTCACCCGTGAACGTCCCTAACAAACTAATAATCTACGAACACTCTCTAGACTTACGCTTAGGGATTACGATTGCTGGTTTTCGTTGTGAAAAAACTTGAGAAATGAGGAAGGAGGAGACGAGTTTTATAAAGAAGAGTCATGGAGCAGTTTTTTCGAAATGGTAGCGAAAATCTCTCGAGAATCTCGGGAGTGGTGACTTGAGAAACTTTCTCCGCAAGACTCTCTTCTGTTGACTCATTCTGATCCATTTCGAAAAGATAAACTTCGTGTCGTTTTTAGATGAACTACGCGTCGTTTACAAACGAATGTAATGTTGTTTTTTGGAAATGAAATGGCAAAAAATTGAGCTTAACTTGGTCCAAAAAGATTACTTCTTTATCGGGCCAGAGGCCCTCCATCCAAGCCCAAGCCCAAGCCCAAGCCCAAGCCGAGCCGGCCGGACGGCGGCGGCGGCGCGCGCGTGGAGAGCCTCTTCTCTTCCCCTGTGCCTTTGGACCAAGAGAATGGTGAGAACATATATATATATATATATATATATATATATATATATATATGCCTCATTTTTGTTGCTTCTCCCCGATGTGGGAGAGCACTCCTCTTTATTGTTTTTTTTCCTTTTATATGGGCTACGGCCCATCATCTCTTTTTATATGTCCAACACCTTAAGCATATCGAAGGACTTTCTTGAGTAGAGAAAGTCCGACATTGTTGGCTTGTGCATACATAATTAACTGTAAACTCGATGTCATGTCTACTTCGAGTTAAATGTTTTAGGTTACATATAATGCTTCTGAAGAATGTCGGATTAGAAAATGCTTCACTTCTATCAGGAGCACATTTTTTTTGCAGAGGGAGTCGAATTGGCATTGGGGAGCAATGTTCCATTGATGCTGCAATCATGGGATCCTGTGTGTAACATCCCGGGCCCGGCCCAAAATGAAACTTCCTTGCTGGAAGCCCAACAAGAAGAAACCCTAGCCGCCGCCGATCAGCCAACGACCACCGCCGGCCGCCCGCCTTCGCCACAGCTGGTCGCCAGTCCTCGCCCGCGAAGCCCTAGCCGCCGAACCCAAGCCCCAAGTCGCCGTCTACTCGATTCGGTTGCGTGTAACCATATACAACCTGATCTATAAGGTAAGACTAGAACCCTAGCCTCTTTTGTCATTGGAAATGACAGATCTGAAGTCTAAACCTCCTTTCTCTCGTCTCTTGTGTGTTGGGGAACTCAGATCTGCGGTGATAAACGTCCCCTTCTCCTTCTCTCGATCCAGATCTACGACAACAACAAACTAAGGTGAGGACCCGGTTGTGAACTCGTCTCTCATAGAGTAATCCGTCGGGACGTAGTCCTTGGTTAATCGGATCTAGGTTTATATGTGTTGAATGATGTGATGTGTGCTAGATCTAGGTTGCTTGAGATGTGTGGCATGTGTGATGAGATGAAAGCAGCTAGACATGTAAGGTATGACGAAGTGATGTTAAGACATTGAAATGAGAAATGAAATGAGAAATGTGAATGAGAAATGAGAATGAGAATGATGATGAGTAATGAGATATGTGATGAAAGGCCGTGTAAATTCGGTGACCGCTCAACGGCGGGATAGAAATAAGAAATGAGAATGAGGTCGAGTCAACGAACCTGTTTGTAGTCCTGTTTGAGACACCAATAACGGGTGGCGTCTAGAGTCCAACTAGGGTGAAAGGCCGTGTAAATTCGGTGACCGCGCGATGGCGGGATAGAAATAAGAAAGGGCCGTGAAAGGACGGTGACCGTGAACGGACGGGATCGAAGGGCCGTGAACGGAGGGTGACCGTGAGCGAACGAGATCGATAGGCGCCTTTAAGATCGAGTCAATGCCGAGTCGTGGCATAATTATGGTTACAAGGACCGAGGGGACAGACAGTGTCAAAAGGGGCCAACGTGTTGTGACTCGGGTAACCATTTAGGAAGCTGGGGGCATTGGTTCATGTAAGACCACCCAGGAACCGCCGACAAGTGGGGGGACGTCCTTGCACGGCCATAGGTCCTTACGTCTAGGATGATTGCTGCATAATAGATCTTATTAACTCATGACTGTGTTGATTGATTGGTTGCTTTTCTGGAGCTGAGTTCGTAGGTTCCTCGAACCTGCCCTCACTGAGTAAAACCATACTCACCCCTCTCTTTTCAGGTATGCCCAGGAGGGAGCAGGAGTAGACGTCCGTATGGTGCAAGGGTTTTCCGGGTTTATTTTGAGCTTTTCAAACTTATGCCGCTTTTCTTTAAGACTTTGAATTCGTGTTTCGGTTGACCTTGCTATAAGCTCGGTTTATGTAAGACTATTTATTTTCTAATAAGAGTATTTGGACGAAAGGTGAAATGGTTGAGATATAAGTAAGATCCTAGGGACAGGGCCATTACACTGTGCATACATTTTCTGTGCATACATTTTCTGTGCATACATTTTCTGTGCTTACATTTTCTGTGCTAGGAATATTCCATCGGCATGATATTGAGTTTGAAGACCAAGAAAATATTTCATTCCACCAAGGTCTTTTCATCCAGAAGATTTGTGAGAAGCTTTGCCATGGCCTTTCCATTTGTTTATTATTAAAAAATTTGCACACCTTTTGGGAAATTGGCCGTCAATGAAGTTTATAAATCTATAGTTCTAAATTTGTTGTGATATTGTAAGAGACAGCAGTAAATTTTCATGAGACAGACGCTCGAGTATTTGTGTCTGACACACTTTACACTCAGCTAGTCCTGAACAACCAGTTTACTTAGGTTAGTAAGGTTGGATTATTCGGATAAGGTAAAATATCACCAAGTTTAAACATATTAAAATTCAGTTTGGTTTTGTTTGGTTACAAGCTATAAATTTTTTTCCAAACTAATATGAGTTTCATTGTTAACGTGGATATGCATTGGGAACCTTTTCTATTTTTCGTAATTTTATTTTCATAACTCCATATTAATCTTCACATTGTTCTTACTAGTAATTTTATTAGAGTATATATTATATGGTATTGGTTTACATTGTCATTTGGTTTATGTCAATTTTGCTAGATCTAAAAATATATAAAAATTAGGGCTTATGCACTCAAATTCATAGGCAAATGCCCTCCTCTTTCCATCGTATTTATGTGACCATATTACCTCTATTCGAATTCATAGGTAAATGCACCCAGCAAGCACGGGTCGCCCTATGGCTACCTGCACTCAGCAAGCACGGGTCGCCATATGGCGACCCGCACACGAAAAGCATGGGTCACCATATGGCGACCTGCACATGTAAGGTATGGTCGCCATATGGCGACCTGCACATGTAAGGTATGGTCGCCATATGGCGACCTGCGCACCAAGGTTATGGGTTGCCATATGGAGACCTGAACCCGTAAAACCAGTCCGGATTGCCATATGGCGTCGCCAAATGGCGACCTAGGCTCTCCGAGTCCGGTTGCCATTTGACGACCTAGCCCCTCCGAGTCCGAGTTGTCATATGGCGACCTAGGCCCTACGAGTCCGAGTCGCCATATGGCGACCTAGGCCCTTCGAGTTCGGGTCGCCACATGGCGGCCTAGGCCCTCTGAGTCCGGGTCGCCACATGGAGACCTAGGCTCTCTGAGTCCGGTTCGCCATATGGCGACCTAGGCTCTCCGAGTCCGGGTCGCCATATGGTGACCTAGGCCCTCCGAATCCGGGTTGCCATATGGCGACCTGACCTTTGAATGACTGGGTAGCCATATGGCAAGCTCTTCTCTTCAGTTTTGGGTTGCCATATGGAAAGTTGTGTCTCCCCTTTGTATTCCTCTTCAAGTCGCGATCGAAATGCTTTTCATTTCGTCTCAATCGAATATTCCGGTTAGATTTTACGATTAAAACAAGTAAGCATGGCCAAATGAACCACCGGTTGCCAAATACATCTACCAGGCCACCAAATACAGCTCCCAGATCGCCATATGTCGAGTGAGAACACACCCTTTGGCTTATTTCTTGAATCTTGATCGAAATGATCTTCGTTTCGTCTCAATCAGAGTTACCATTGGAACTTTACGATAAAAACCGCGAAAAATCATTTTCCAAATGAAGTTCATGGTTATAGTATAAACGGAAACGGTTAACTCAACACCACAGTTGTCTAAACTAAACGAGATGTGTGAACCTCCTAGCTAAGCGACGTCGTATAATCAAACGCTCTTTCGAAGAAATCGTAAAAACATTTAAGTCGAATTACGGCCCAAAGAGGCCTAGAATGCGGCTAAAGACTCACTTTCGATTTCATACGAAATTGAGCCCAGCGATGTTATGCAGCGTATCTTTACTCGCAGAAGAAGATAAATCTCGTGAAATCGTAAGATAAATGTCAAGTTTCCAAGATAATGATGAAGATTGAGATTAAAAAGAATGTTTCCGCGAAGCGATAAACTCAACATAGGGGCAAAAAAGGAAAGAGGAACCGACCAAGAAGGCATATATAAGGGAAGCTAAAATTAAATGCACTGGGATCAAAGGATTTAGACCGAGAGAAGTTGTGTTAGCTTATAAGAACTTAGGTGGCTAGAAGGACAGAGTTATACTCAGATGTTTCTCCATCTTTGTTCGATGATTCTGATTTCCTTAGATTCTACAACTCATTGCACTTAGAAACCCTGAGCTTTATTCTCGACAAGCTCAGTTTCTATGATTGACACTGGATTACCAGACGAACTTGCTTCGGCAAATCCATCTCTTGGTCCACTCTTTTAATTGAACTACGTCCGACTTGATCCTCGAAAGGGGTACGTAGGCAGCCTTTCTTAAGGTCCAGTCCCAAATCCTTCAACTTTTTTTGTCTTTTTCGTCTATTGCTTAGCGAGTTGCAGCCACACAGGTTTCTCTCGACATAGGTGGTAGAGCTAGCAAACTTAGTCTCATTTTACTGCTTGTATTATATAAATTCCCTTTGTGATCCCATCTCCAGACAAGCTTCATGAACGCTTGTCTCTCGAACGCTCGTACGCAAATTCGAAATAAGGATCTATTGTTTTCTAAAACTCATTTTGTTATCTTTTCATGTCTTCCAAGTTTACTTGATTACTTGTCGTTGGCTCTTGCAGAGAATTCGGGACCTCATGGAAAGTTAGAATTTCTTGACTCTCCTTAATTTACGAAAATCAATGGTGTGAATTTCGGTTCCACAGTTTGGCGCTAGAAGGATGGGGGGTACAGATTACTCAAACTCATGGCCACAAAACGCTTGATCAAAACGATGTCTGGAAATACGAAAGAAAATACTGCAGCTCGCAACAACTCTGGTAAAACAACACCAGCAGTGACTGCTCCCATCGCCAGCGCTTATGCAAATGCCGCAGTGCTTGAAAAATCAAAACCCTAGTCGCAACTTTTCGCCACAAGCGGAGCACCGAAACGAGCTTGCAATTTCTCCCACTAAACAGAAAGGGAAACGATAAAATCTATCAAACCCCGTAAACTTCATCTCATTACCGAGTTGGAAAAATCTCAGCGCATAAGGGTTCGACCAAAAGACGTTTTTCGAAAAAAATTGGGAAACTAAAACTTGGTCTCCCAGAAATTGCGGAGAAACCCAGATTACTGACGGAGAAAAGAAACACAGAAAATCAGGCCCACAACCCCCACTGTTGTACTTCTTCCAAACAATTTTTGAAGAAACAAAGTTGATGTCTATTGAATCACTCGAAACCTAAAACGGCTGACGAACACAAAACTAATCAAAACAAGAGATCATATCCCTCAGTGCTAAAACGTTTTCTGAAATCTAAGATTTCTTAAAAGGTCAAGGTTCGATTCTACGTGACATATTCAGTGAATTCTCGATGATTGTCCCTTAAACTTACTTCGAAAAAACTACTCAAAATCCTCTCGGATCAATCCTGCAGAAATGTGAAAATCTCCGATTAAGTTGACTCCCAATAATTAAGCTCATCACAGCTAAATTTTCAAGGCCAAAACCCAGAAACAAAATTTGGGGAACAGCCACAAAACGTGAGTGTTCCGAAAAACCCGCCCTCGTACAGCCAAACTCGAAAACACACTTACATAACGACTTTCGTAAATTAAACTCAACAACATTTTATGAAACAGCTTTCGTAAAACTAAACTCATGACATTTTGCGGAATAACTTTCGTAAAATTAAAGCTCAAAAACATTTTCCGAAACAGTTTTCGTAAAATCAAACGTGGCAATATTTTATGGAACATCGTTCGCAAAGTGAAACGAGTTAGCATTCTATGATACAACTTTCGTAGAATTTTTTTGAAAATATTTACGAAATGACTTCACCAGCATACTATCAAAACTCGAGTTGGATCAAACTAGCAGTCATTTGGATCATCTTTGGGTTCTTCTTTGAATCCCGATCAAAACGCTTTTCGTTTCGTCTCAATCGGAGTTTCCGTTGAGATTTTACGATTAAAACAAGTTGGACGCACACCGTCCAACTCGCCCCGATGGCGAGTTGGATTTATTCCCTCCAAATCGTCTCATGGAGAGTTGGGAAAGCCCTGACGAGCTTCAATTTTGTGTTCTCTTTCGAATCTCGATCAAAACGCTTTTCGTTTCCTCTCAATCGGAGTTTCCTTTGAGATCTTACGACAAAAACAAGTAAGACTTGCCCAAGCTCCTTGGCTTGCTCCTACTCGCCCTCTTGGTCATCCTACTCGCCCTTACCCCCATATTTGCGTTCAAATCTCGATCAAAACATCTCTTGTTTTGTCTTGATTGGAGGTACCTTTGGAACTTTTGATACACTAAAAATCTGATCTTGCTACTGTCAAGTTAACAGTGGTAGTTGTAATATTTGAGATTCAATTCCAGAGGACCATTTTACACTATATCTTGAGATTTTAATGTCTTAGCTAAAACCTTCAGATTTAACAGAGAACAAGGTAAAATAACAGAGATCAAGATACGGTTTGAGTTGTTTGGATTTGGGAAAAAGCTAGCCCAGGGTGATTAAACGGGTGTTAGACATCATCAAGCCACACAATTATTCAAGTTCGAACTAAAAACAAGCCTAGAACATAGATCAATTGCTAGAACAGCCCACTGTCGTGGCGCTTGTGCCTTTCAGAGAACAGCCCCGGAGACTAAGCTGTCGCTTGTTCCGAGTTCTGTCTATGAATAGTAACGATCAGGCCTATTCAGTTCATATTATACCCTAATATCTACTTTCGCTGATTAGGGATATAATACTTATTCTAAACAGATCAGGCAATCCATAACATGGTTAATGAATAGATGAAACCCTAGATCTAACATAAAGTGATCAGATTCATGCTAGCATTAAGTTAAGTTTAGAATAAATGCTATCAATAAACATATAACTTATTTATGTGTAGCTTGAATAAATCTAACACCCTAACACCCTAAGCTAACGATATTAACTACTCAGCAATCATGGCGAATAACACAGCAAAGGCCACTGAATAATACTCCATTAAATCGAAATCAAAACTAAAAATAGGGTTCAAGAAATCTTCTCTATCGCGAGAACAAGGTGAAGATTTCTTTCTCCCTTACAAAGTATTGAATCCAAGTGTTTTGCTGAAAAGAATGAAAGAAAACCTAAGCTGAAAAGAGTCTCTCCGTGAATATGGTCGTGTCTTCTCTTTTATAGGGTTTTGTGGCGGCTGGAAATAAGGGGGAAAGGATTAGGGTAAATCCCAAGAGAATCTGCAGTTTCCTAATATATCTTCGCGGGTGATCAAGGCTCTGCTTGATCACTAGGGTTGTTCTCCGGGACAAAATTCGAATTTCACCTTTTTCTTCATTTTTCCCTCCAAAGTTCCACAGCCTCTTCTACACCTGAAATGTCTCGAATAGAGCTGTAAGTACCCCATAATTGCATGAGAAAGATCAATAAATCACAATCAAAGTATGTCAAAAACACACTATATCAACTTTACGATAAAAACACAAAGATTTATTTTCTCGTATGAATTCAAATTGATTGTATAAAATGGCAACGGTTATCTTAACACCTTAGTCGCCTCAACTATACGAGTAATTTGAATTTTTTTATAAAAATTGACATCGTATCTAAGGTACTCTTTCAAAGAAATCGTAAAAACGTTTAAGTCGAAAAACTGCCCTAAAAAGTGTAAAACGCGACTAAAAGCCCACTTACGATTCTTGAAGAAATCGAGCCCAATGATGTTTTGACGGTCTGTCTTTTATTTCCGAGAGAAGAAAAATGCCAGTTTTGGAAGATTAATATCAAGTTATAAATGATAAACACCAATACCAAAAAATATGGATCGACAAACCAAAACCACAAGACAGGTCCGAGCCTAAACGCGCTAGGAAGAACTGATTTTTTTACTATTCTTAAGGGGCGTACAGAAAGGAGAAGTGGAAGGGGGAAATGAGCAGGCAAAACGGAGAAAAGGTGAACCAAAACCTTCGAGAAAACTAAGGTATATCTGACTTGGAAGTTTTTGAAATCAGACTTTGAATTTTCGTAGGAAGGTACTAAGAAATAAAAAATGCTTCAAAGATCGCCATTAAACTGTAAGTAACTTAGGATCTAGGAGAATAATCTAGCGAGCTAGGTCTTAGGCATTTTCCTGTCTCGATCTCTTGTTCTGTGAAGGCATATCTTGCAAACCAATCTAAACTCTCGGAAAACCAAGAAACTATCGCCATGCATACTCAGCTCGCTTCCTAAAGAAAGAAAGAACTAGAAACGCGAACATCATCTTAAAATCGACTCATTCCTAGCAATTTTCTTAAAAACCGACATATTCCTAGTCGTCAACCCGAATCTCACCAAGTCACAATCCTAGCGTCGTGTTTAAACCGACATGGATTGTCGATCATCCCAATCTTTGAAAGAAAAAACGTACAAAACGCTTCAAAATATCGGTTCAGCCGTTTTCTTTCGTAAAAAAAAAGGAGGGAGTAGGTACGTATACTATAGTCGTATACTCCCATGCTTCAATTTTTTTTTGGTCTCGGCATCAAGTAAACGCTTTCGGCAAAGAAAACTCCCGCAGTAGTAAACATAAAATCATTTAGGAAATGCTATCCCTCATAAAACCAATCATCCATTAGTTTCGTACAACTATAACATTTTATACGAAGAGCCTACGGGAAAAAAAGATCGGCGTCATGAAAAACGACTTCGAAATACGGAAAAGCAAATGAGGAAAACACATTCCTCGTTCTCAAATATCACGAGTAATTTGCGAGAAACATTCTCAATTTGCTTCTATGCTATTCACTCCTCTTAAAACTTACGCGAAACATCCTTCGTACAGCCACACCAAGTTATGAAGAAAGTTTCGGAAACAAACATAGCAAGTTTTACGGAGAAGTGTTTTGGACGATTTACGTATAGCTAAAACAAAGTCATATGACTCGTCTCTCAAAGAAAAAACTAAGCTTTATCTCTTCGCACTACGATCTTACAGATTTCATTCTTTTACCAGAACACCCCTGACTGCTGTTCAAAATTGGCTCCATACTCTGTGAGTCAAACATGCAATGTTACTACTTTCTAACAAAACTCCTTATATTTGAATTAAAGGTGGCATGAGCATATCTTATCACAACACTAGACAGGGTAGACGACGCTAGGTATGAACAGACTTTTTCTGTTTGTGGGGCTACAAGTTTTAGTGGTTACCATTTTTGGTAGAGGAATGTAGGGGATCACACAAAATTATAAGAGAGGATGGATCCATTGATCTCCACAGCCTAACTCGTTTTGCTTGTTCTCCCCACCTTGACTCAAACTTGTTCACCGCCGATACGTTTTCCAAATCATAGACATTGTTTTTGAATTATATCTTCCTTTCTCAATCATTATTGAGAATAGATAGCATTTTTTTTTACTGAATGACTGAATATATGATGATGATGATGAGAGAGGGTATTTACAAATAATGTTTGGTGCCTCTGATGGTTTTGATGCCCTTCTTTTGATTTTCTAAGTCTCCTTGTTCTTTACTTTAGAGAACAATCGGATGGTCCTTATGATTAGCTTGTTCTCATCGACTGCCTAGTTCTCAACGCCCTGATCTTTCTGTCTTGTTCTCTTCACCCTTGATCAGTGGTTCAATGCAGCAAAAACGAGTTAAGGCTGCGTTGATCTTTTCCTCCCCGACCCTTTTGCACAATTCTACACATATGACAATTAGAATAACAGAATGCATGAAGGTGGAATAAAGGTTATGGGTTTTAAGGGTGGGAACCAGCTAAAATTGAGCCAACCACTCAAGAACAAAAAGATAGATGAAAGGATATGTAGTCTTGAGTGTGATCTCATTTCCCTGCTCTAGTGCTGATCATTCTAAGAATTTCAGTCAATATTGGGCTCAAGTTAGAAGGAGTTAAATTATACAGGTATACCATTACAAGCAGAAGTGTTTTGGAGAAAAAAGTGATGATATCAGGGTGTTTTAGGTCCAAGTGTAGGTCTTTCGTCACTGCTAAGGTCACTGGATAAGATAACTAAAAGCACACAGAGGTTAATGATAGGGTCCTAGTTCCCACAAAGTTAGACTGACTCAAAAAAAATCACAGCAGACTCGATAGAAGCATATAAGTAGCAAAACACACAACATAAGTGCCTCCCCCAGACTTACTTCACACCGTCTCTGGTGTGAAATAAAATCAAGGAAGGCCATCTTGTTTTTCTTTCTTTCGAATCAGTTACTTGACAGGGAACAACCTCAGAGAACAGGGTCACCTTGTTCTCCTGGGTTGCCTTGTTCTCCTGAGTTGCCTTGTTCTCCAAATGTGGTAACTAGGGTTTTTCTTGTTTAATTCTGAAACTAATAAAAGCAAAAACAAAAATCAATGAAAACCTAAATTATATACACACTTACCAGTGGGTTGCCTCCCACTAAGTGTTTAGTTTAAGTCATTAGCTTGACTTGGGCTGGAGGATCAAGGGGAAGAGGAATCGCTTAAGGGAATTGACTCACCTTCTGCGATTGTTATATCAGCAAGATATGGCTTCAAACGCTGACCATTTACAACGAACTCATCTCCTCTTGTGTCTAACAACACAACAGCTCCGTAGGGTCTGAATTCTTTGATGGTGAAGGGGCCAGACCACCTTGATTTCAACTTACCGGGGAACAGCTTCACCCTTGAGTTGAACAGCAGAACAAGGTCGTTTGGTGCAAAATTCATGTTGATGATCCGCTTGTTATGATACGCCTTAGTTCTTTCCTTATATATTTGGACCTTTCATAGGCTAGATGCCTAATCTCCTCTAGCTCGTGGAGCTGAATGGAACGCCTTTGTGCTATAGTCTTGATGTCAAAGTTGAGTAACTTCAAAGCCCAGGCTTCCTTGTACTCAAGCTCAATAGGTAGGTGACACGCTTTACCATAGACCAGGTTGTAGGGGGTGGTTCCGATAGGTGTCTTGTAGGCTGTTATGTATGTCCAGAGAGTATCGTCTAGCTTGAGCGACCAATCCTTACGCGTTGTGCTCACTTTCTTCTGAAGAATGCTCTTGATCTCTCTGTTTGACACCTCGACTTGACCATTGGTCTGCGGATGGTAAGGGGTTGCTACCTTATGCTTGACACCGTTTTTCTTCGACAAACCTTGAAAAACTTTATTGATGAAATGAGTGCCTCCATCACTAATAATCACTCTAGGAATCCCAAATCTTGGAAAGATAATGGTTTTAAACATCTTAACCACCACTCTAGCATAGTTTGTGGGGCTGGCCAGCACCTCAACCCACTTGGACACATAGTCCACCGCGACCAAGATACTCATTCTTGAATGACTTAGGAAAGGGGCTCATGAAGTCTATTCCCCAGCAGTCAAAGACCTCGATCTCCAAGATTAATTCTGAGGCATCTCGTTCCTCCTACTAATGTTCCCTTGTCTTTGACATGCGTTACACCTTGAGATGAAGGCGTTAGAATCCCTAAACATCGTTGGCCACGAAAAGCCAACTTGAAGTACCTTCGAAACTGTCTTAAAGGTCGCAAAGTTCCGAACATAGGAAGAATCGTGGTAGTGATGTCGTATCCCTGGAATTTCTGCTTCGGCTACACATCTCCTGAACACTCTATCTTTTCAGTGTCGATATAGGTATGGCTCATCCCAAAAGTAATGGCGAGCATCTCTCAAGAACTTTCTTTTCTCATTATCAGCAAACTCCAATGGCTCTTTCTCAGCAGCTAAGTAATTTGCAATCTCAACGAACCATGGCAGATTTGGGTACATCTTCTTGATCGCTGCTACGAACTGTTCTGGGTCGGGGGAACAAGGTTCGGAGAGCAGGGCCTCCCTTTTTCCGCATAGGTTGATTAAGTATACGTGTTCCACATGATGGTTTTCATCGAGAGCACTATGTTCCTCGATTTTCATTCTGGACAAGTGATCTGTAACACCATTCTCAATGCCTTTCTTATCCTTGATTTATAGATCAAACTCTTGGAGCAATAAGATCCACCTCAGCAAACGTGGCTCCGCGTCTTTCTTTGTCAACAAGTACCTCAAGGCTGCATCATAAGTGTGTACTATCACCTTGGAGCCAACCAAATAGCATCTGAATTTCTCAAAGGCAAAGACAATCGCCAAGAGCTCATTCTCAGTGGTTGCAAAGCGACATTGTGCTTCATTCATGGTCCTTCTCAAAATAGATTATATGCAGCTTCTTATCTTTTCTCTGACCCAACACTGCTCCCACTGCGAAGTCACTGGCCTATGTCATGATCTCAAAGGGAAGGTCCTAGTCTGGTGGTTGCACAATCGGAGTACTGATCAGGACACCCTTGATCGTATGAAACGCGGTCAAGCAGTCGGTGTCAAACTCGAACTTGGTATCCTTGCAGAGCAACCTCGTGAGTGGTCTCGCGATTTTGGAGAAATCCTTGATGAATCTCCTGTAGAAACCAGTGTGTCCCAAGAAACTTCTGATACCCTTGACTGAGTTAGGTGGCTGTAAGCTCATCATCACCTCGATCTTTGCCTTGTCTACCTCAATCCCCTTTTTAGAAACCTTGTGACCGAGCACTATTCCATCTTTCACCATGAAATTGCATTTCTCCCAATTCAGCACCAAGTGCTTCTCTTCACATCGCTGCAATACCCTACACAAGTTTGACAATCAAACAGAAAATGAGCTCCCATAGACACTAAAATCCATCCATAAATACTTTCATAATATCCTCAATTAAGTCAGTAAAAATGGACATCATACAACGTTGAAACGTTACTGGAGCATTACACAAACAAAAGGGCATGCGCCTATAGGCGAATGTACCATAAGGGCAAGTGAACGTCGTCTTCTCCTGATCATATGGATGGATGGGGATCTGAAAGAAACCTGAATAACCATCTAAAAAGCAGTAGTACAGATGGTTAGCCAATCGCTCAAGCATTTGATAAATGAATGGAAGTGGAAAATGATCCTTACGAGTTGCAGCAATCAATTTTCAAAAATCAATGCACATGCGATGTCCAGTTACAGTCCTAATAGGTATCAACTCATTTTTATCATTTGTTATCATAGTGATTCCACCTTTCTTAGGGACTACATGAACAAGACTAACCCACTTGCTATCAGAGATCACATAGATCACTCCAGCCTCTAGAAGTTTCATTATTTTTTTCTTTACAATATTTTTTAGATTTGGGTTTAACCTCCTTTGATGTTCTATAGAAGTCATCGATTCATCTTTTAGATGTATCCTATGCATGCATAAATCAGGTGAAATTCCAGTAATATCATCTAGTGAATATCCTAATGCCTTTCGATATTTTCTAAGTTCACACAAGAGCAAGGCAATTACCACATTGTTCAGTTCAGAATTAACAATGACATGATATGTGGAGTTTGGACATAGGAACGCATACCTGAGTCCCGTGGGTAGGGACTTGAGTTCAACTTTCGAGCCTTGAGCTCGCTCCATGGGTCCTTGAGCTGGTCGATCGGAACAGTCGCTCCTACTGGTTTGGCCTATTCTCCTTCGCTTAAGCTCAGATAGGCAACCATCCTCTCCATGCTTTTGCAGGAGTCCATTATCTTTGCATACCTAGCAGCGTCTATGTTCAAGATGTTCTGCTCAGCTTCAACCTTGATCAGTGCGATTTCAAATGAATCATCGGCTAAGATCTCCTCAATCATTCCTTTTTGAGGTTCTAACACATCATTGTCTTCATCCACAATGAAAGTCTGCCCATCCAACATTGGTCTCTTGAGCAGTTTGTTCATCCCAAACTTCATTAAAATGTCTCCTAGTTGGAGATCAATCCTCCCATTCCTCACGTCGATAATTTCACCAGCTGTACAAAGGAAATGATGTCCCAAAATGAGCGGATCTCTGGGTTCTTCATCAAGTTCTAGAACCACAAAATCGGCTGGGATCATAGTATTGCCGATTTGGACATTGAGATCTTCGAGAACACCCTCTGGAAGCTTGATTGATCTGTCAGCGAACACCAAAGAGATCCTAGTCTGCTTTAACTTGGTAAATCCTAGACGCTTAGCAACATAGTAGGGTCTCCTTCTGCTTTCCTTTTTCAGCTGCAGTAAATCTCCTAGGTACTGGGTCTGTGAGTTGCTTTCCACTTCTCAGCTCAACTGCATTACAATTCCTGGGATTCTTATCAGTTTTTCTAGGGAGTTTCCTTTGTTGCCTCATGACACTTTCAGCTGTTTGAGCTAGTTGTACATCGATCTGCCTCATGTGGCTGCTCACAGTGTCATACTTAGTATTCAGCTCAGTGAACATGTTGTCCACCCTGTTTTTGATCTCTGTGGTAACCTGGTTCAACGCCTTGACCTGAACCTGTTGACTCTGGAGCAGCTGATGCATCATGTTCCCTAAGACCTTGAACTCGTCCCGCTGTCCGGTTGATGCTGCTGGAGCAATTGCTGACTGCTCTGCTGTTTTTGCTGGTTCTGGTGTTGATCCTGGTTCTGGAAACCGTTATGAGACTAACTGAAGACGAAGGTCTTTCCCTGAAAATTCTGTGGAAACCCTCTTTGCTGAGCAGCACCTGAGCTTGATTGTTCTGGGCTTGATCCCTAGGGTTCTCTACATTGTTGCTCCGATAAGAGAGCAAGTTGGGGTTGTTCATGTTGTTTGAGTTCTGGTAGTAGTTCATGTTCTGAACATACCCTTGACCGTTGATGTAGAGCACTTCCTGGTGATCATCTCCTTTCTTTCCATCCTTTGCGGCCTGGTCCTTAGGTATCTGCTCAGGTGTAGCTTCCTCCATATACAAGACTTGATCTTCATTGCTCTTGAGGAGCAGATCAACCTTGGCAATAAGATCATCTTTCCATTGAGCATCAATGCTATTAACTTTCTTGGAGCGATCAGTCTCTGGGTTCTTATTGGTTGAGCTAGCAGCCATGTTCTCTATCAGCTCAAACGCTCCTTCAGTAGTTTTAGTTATGAAATCTCCCTTACTCACAGAGTTCAAGGCATTGCGGAACTCCCAGTCCACACCATCATAGAAAATCCCTAGAATGTAGTCCTGATCAAACCCGTGATGAGGGAACTCTATGAGTATGTCATTGAATCTCTCCATACTTCATTAAAGGGTTCGTTGGAGCGTTGCTTGAAAGAGGGGATCTTGTTCCTGAGAGCAGCCATTTTTGCCTTGGTGTAGAAGTGACTCAAGAAGGCAGCCCGAACCTGCTGCCATGAAGTGAGAGAGCCAGTAGGCAGTGATTTCAACCACCTTGATGCTATGTCGGCAAGATATAACGGGAACAACATACCTTTGAGAGAGTCCTGTGAAACCCCTTTGAGCGAGTCATAGCACAGATCTCCTCAAAGGCTTTGATGTGTTCCATTGGTATTTCTGCCGGGAGACCATGGAACATCTTTCTTTGCACCAGAGAGATCATGGAGGCATTGATCTCGAAATCCTGCCGAGCACAGGGTGAAGGAACAATGGCTGAGTGAGTGGTTGGAAAGTTTTGAGGAAGATTCCTTTCTCCAATCCGAGTTGTTTGCTCCCGTTGCTGCTGCTGCTGCTAAGCAGCCGCTTGTTGAGCTTGCAAAGCCTGTTGCATCTGCTGCATCTGTTGTTGCATCAGGGCCATTGCAGCAGTGAGATCATGCTCATTTTTGTTATCGCCCATGTTGGCGTGAGTAGGTCTTGATTGAGTTCGGTTGTTCCTTTCTAATCTTGCGAGTTCTTGATTGCTGAGGGTGATTAATGGACTTGAGGTGTTGCTTTGAGTATTTCTACTTGACATACACCTGGAACATCAGATGCAAACAAGAAAATAAAGCAAGTTAGATGTTTTAGACAAAGTATAAAACCAAGAAAATATAGGTAAATGCTGTTCCCCGGCAACGGCGCCAAAACTTGATACACTAAAAATTGGTTCTTGCTACTGTCAAGTTAACAGTTGTAGTTGTTGTACTTGAGATTCAATTCCAGAGGACAGTTTTACACTATATCTTAGAGTTTTAATTTCTTAGCTAAAACTTTCAGATTTAACAGAGAACAAGGTAAAAATAACAGAGAGCGAGGTACGGTTTGAGTTGTTTCTAAATTGGGGAAAAGCTAGCTTAGGGTGATTAAACGGGTGTTATATACCATTAAGCCACACAATTATTCAAGTTCGGTTTAGGAACAAGCCTAAAACATAGATCAATTGCTAGAATAACCCACTATCGTGGCGCTTGTTCCTTTCAGAGAACAACACCGGAGACTAAGCTGTCGATTGTTCCGAGTTCTATCTATGAACAGTAACGATCATGTTTATTCAGTTTATATTACACCCTAATATCTACTTTCGCTGATTAGGGATATAATACTTATTCTAAATAGTTCAGGCAATCTATAACACGGTTAATGAATAGATGAAACCCTAGATCTAACATAAAGTAATCAGATTCATGCTAGCATTAAGTTAGGTTTAGAATAAAGGTCACCAATGAACACACAACTTATTTATGGGTAGCTTAAATAAATCTAACACCCTAACACCCTAAACTAACAATATCGACTACTCAGCAATCATGGCAATAAACACAACAAGCAATACTGAATAATACTCCATTAAACAAAATCAAAAACTAAAAATAGGGTTCAAGAATTCTTCTCAGAATCGCTAGAACAAGGTGAAGATTCCTCTCTCCCTAACAAAGTATTGAATCCAATCGAGTTTTCGCTGAAAAGTATGAGAGAAAATTGAGCTGAAAGAGTCTAATTCTAATAGTGGTCATGCCTCTCTTTTATAAGGCTTTTGTGGCGGCTGGAAAGAGGAGAAAATATAATTAGGGCAAATCCCAAAAGATTCTGCAGGTTCCTAAAATATCTCGAAGATCAAGGCCCTGCTTGATCTCTGGGGTTGTTCTCCGGGACAGAATTCAAGACAGAATTCAAATTTTCCCATTTTCTTCATGTTTCCCTCCAAAGTTCCATAGCCTCTTTAGTATCTGAAATGTCTCGAATAGAGCGGTAAATATCCTATAATTGCATGAGAAAGATCAATAAATCACAACCAAAGTATGCTAAAAACACACTATATCAACTGGCCACAACGAATGATTGTTAGACATCCCAAATGGATTGAATCTATCCGTACATAAGCCAAGATAAAAATTGCAAGGTTCTTCTGCAAAACGGGGATGTAGATCTTGCAATTGTTTCCACTCTGCCGCATCTGATGGATGACACATTTCATCCTCCTTGGCTTGGTGCTCTGCATGCCATCTCATTGCTGATGCAGTTTTCTTGCTCTGATACATTCTCTTCAATATGTCGGCAATTGGTAGATACCACATACGACTATATGGTACTTTCGTCCTACGTCGTTTGTTTCTAGGCTTCCATCTTGGTGATCAAAAAATTGACATGTATCTCACCTTTCATCCTCTTTCCAGAAGATCATAAAATTGTTAACACACTCGTCAATTGTATAGTATGGCAGACCCAAATTTTGCGTCAACCTTTCTCTCTCGTAATGTGAACTAGTTGATTGGTTTCCAGTTGGTAGATAGTCTGTCAACATTTGACATACATAATCCACAAAGGATTTTTTGCTCCTTGTAACAAATCGTAGAATATTTTTACAGTGGTTGCATTCTGAATCTACAACATTTTGACAATTATCATCATGTTGATAATTATCAAAACTCACATTATCACGAAATGCATCATTAACTGTGTCCACATATCTATCTTCTACTACATTATTGAATACTTCTTCACTACCGCTGAAATGCGTCGTTCAACATAACTCGTTCCTAATGCCAGTCAATTTTTCTCCATGTTTATACCAAGCATAATAGTCTGTCATAAACCCCTTACTATATATATGTTTCCAAATTCTTTGCCCTGAGAGAAATTTATCATTTTTGCAAACACTGCAAGGGCAAAAGAACTTACCGCCATTGCTTTGAGCTATAGGTTGACTATTTGCAAACATCATGAATTGCTCTACCCCCAGTTTAAACTCTTCTGAGAAGTTTCCCGTTTCCTCATCGATCCTTTTGTACATCCAATCTCAAAAATTAGTGTCGTTGTAATTGCCCGCAATTGTACCAATTCACGAGTTTTTTTCTATAATCTTGAAAACCGTTATGAATGTTTTTCAACAAGTGATGCTAACTAAAAAATGTCGTCGGTTTGTTCTATATATAAAAGATTTACCGACTGATTTTTTACTGATTTAGCGACTAATATAGTCGCTAGCAAAAAACTGCTGCAACAACCTAATAGCAATTTAAACGTGTTTTGTAACTACTTTTTGCGACTGATTACCAATGTTTTACCGATCAATATAATCAGTCGTTAATCGGTCGCTAAATGTGCGACTAATAAACAATAACAACTTAACGACTGAACGTTTGTCGGTAAGTATTCGTAAATTCACGACTAATCAGCAACGATTTTATGTAGTCGTATAATAGCGACTAAATAACGACGGAGAAAAATGGCCGCTAATTCAGTCGCTAAGCGGTCGGTATTTGGTCGGCACATGTAGCGACTGATTCTTTAGTCGCTTTATTCAGTCGCAACAACCCTGTTTTCTTGTAGTGAGACACACCTCGACTATCCACTGTCCAACCGAAACACTTCGCACCATGACGGCCTCGTACCCCTTCATGCGATGGGCAATGGACATTATCGGTCCAATGTCGAGTTCGAAACAGCGGTGCTTCGTCCTAGTGCTCACCGACTAGTACACGAAGTGGATTGAGGCAGAATCTTATATCTCGATCACAAACAAAGAGGTCCAAAGCTTTGTATGGAAAAACATCATCTGCAGGCACGGTCTTCCATATGAGATCATCACCGACAATGGTTCTCAGTTCATTTCCAACACTTTTTGCGGATTTTGCAATTGATGGAAGATTCGGCTGAACACCGCCAGCCCACGCTACTCGCAGAGAAATGGTCAGGCCTAGTATTAGAATAAAACCCTAATCGATGGCCTGAAGAAACGAGTAGACCTGAAGAAGGTACGTTGGGCGGACAAACTTGATGGTGTCCTATGGTCCCATCGCATGACCCCCAAAGGAGCGACTAAAGTCACGCCATTCTCCCTTGCGTATGGGATCGAGGCAATGGCCCCAGCTGACGTAAAAGTAACAAGCCTGCGACGCTCGATCATGCCGCATCACGTCGAATCTAACAGCGACATGCTGCTTGACTGACTCGATCATTGAATAAAAGTACGACCAACCTTTGCTGAGGATACAAAATTATCAACACCAGATCGAGCGATACTACAACAAAAGGGTCAAGCTTCGGCAGCTCGAACGCGCCGACATCGTGCTCCGAAAAGTTTTTGACAATACAAGGGAATGGAAAGCCGGAAAACTCGGAGCCAACCAGGAAGGCCCCTACATGATCACTCAAGTCGTCAAACCTGGCGTTTACCGACTCGAGACAGAATAGGGCGACACAGTACCAAGGGCGTGGAACTCCATGCATCTCAAACAGTACCACCTCAAGAACAAGGACTAAACTCCCTGTCGAGTAAATGACAATAGTCACTTTTACTCGCCAAACCAAAAAAAAAGACTGAGTAAATGCAATCATTGAACTGCTTTTACTTGTCGTCAAGTAGATTCACTCACCGAGTCACTTCTGCTCGACCCAACCAAAATACGAAGGGTACGTAGGCAGCCCCTACCATGTCCAGCTATACCTCAAAAAAATGAGTAAATGCAATCATTGAACTGCTTTTACTCATCATCGAGTAGATGCACTCAACGAGTCACTTCTGCTCGATCCAACCGAACTACGAATGGTTTGATCCCCACTAGGGTACGTAGGCAGCCCCTATAGGGTCGAACAATACCTTAAGAAAAAAAAACTACACTCTTTTCCGGAAAGTGCCCAGAAGAGGCTACGAAACGATACAAATGAACAGGACGTTTATCGTGCCTCCGACCTCAGATGCCTACGGAAAAGCAAACTGTTAATACGTTAAGCTCCGGAAGTCGTACTGGCACTTCTACTCAACAGTCGGACATATCCTGATCAGACACTTGTCCGACAAAGGGGAATGTGTTAACGAAAAATCGATCGAGTAAATAATTTTCGTTTTCATTAATGACTTTCAAAAGTGGTCCAGCAAACAAAAACTTTGTAAAGTTTCTTTAATGCAAAACGGAAACCTTTATTTCTCTCGCAAGTACCACCCATTAACCCTTTTCCATAAAATGGTCAAACGCAGTTACTACGGGGAGTGGCCGACGCGTCGAAACGTTCCAAGACTGCAGAACCAATTACGAAATTTAGATCCTATGATCGGCTAAAATAAAAAAAAATGGGTTGTTGAATCTATTCAGTAATCGACTAAAAAGATTTACTACAGACAAGAATCCTACGTTCAACAGATAAGCAACTAAACTTACGTCTGCGAGCGGCCAGGTGAGATACCGCGAGCCGAGCTCGGTTGGAGTCAGCAATTTTCCTAAGTGGACACAAGTTCAATTTGTGATCTCGTGAGTCGAAGTTATTTGGACTAAGGAAGGTAAAAGGGAGTAGGAGAAGAAGAAAGCTTGATTATACCAAAACACGAAAGTTCTAAGTTCCAACAAATGACGTGCAAAATGTATTATAACAAGAAAAAGGCCTCAATTACATAGAGTCAAGCAAAAACAATCTCTGAATCATGGGCGACCTCACTTCTCGGCTCCACCGTCATCTTCGTCTCCCGCGATCTCAAGCTGCCCGGGTTCAGACTGAGGCGCACTCTCGACCTCAACCTCGGCTAACTCCTCTGCAGCCGAGGACCTGGCTTTATCTCCCTCAACAGCACTGGGACACTCTTCGTCTGGTTCATCAGGATTCAGGTCGTCCTCCCCCTCGTTCTATCCCTCAGCCCGGCTAACATCTGAGGTATCATGGGCAGAAGGACGATGGGTATGTAGGCCCACCGCGAGGTTCAGGTCGATCAAATCCACATTCGACCCAAATGTGTCAATCCCGACCAGGTTCTTGTCGAAGAACCGAGATTCCAGGATCAAAGGCATAAGGGAGAAATCGGCCTCTGGACTGCTTCCGACTTCCAGCCGAGACTCTTGTTCTTCAAGCTCATTTTCCTGGGCGAGAAAGAAGTCAATTGATCCTTGAGAGATCCCCTCCCCATCCTCCTTCAACATTTGGAGCCATTTTCTGGTCCTGAAGGCTTGACTGTAGAGGTATCTAGCTGTGTCATACTCATCATAACGCTCTCGTACTCTCGAATCCTGCCGAAGCGACGTTTGCATTTTGCGATCATCGTCATCTCTACCCTTACTCGCTATTGAGTGACCTCGTAAGTACGCAAATCCTTTAGCCGCCTGGTCTCTCTCACGAGCGTACGGGGCAGCGCCTCTTTCCCCCTCTCCAATCCGGCCTTCACCTTCTCGACGGAGGAATTCTCTCGCTTAATCTCCTCGGTAGCCAGCCTCATCTGCTCAAGCCCGCGCTTAATATCTTCCGATTTTTTATGTTCGGAAGAAAGGCGACCAGCTATCTCTTCATTCTCTTGTTCGACTCTGCTGATGGCCTCATCTCTCTCGCGCTCTGCCGCCTCAACAGCGGTCTTCATTTTCTCCTTAAGGGCGACTATATGAGAGCTCTTCACCGAGAGCTTCTCCGAGGCTTCCCCCAACTGAGCTTGAGTCGCTCTAAGCTCTTTGTCATAGAGGCCCACCATGAAATTTATACTGCTGTCAGCCTGGAAACATGAAACCACTATTTCAGAAAGGAGGACCTTAGAGACTGAAGAAAGCAAAGGAACGAGAGGATCAATGTTTACCAACGCTCGATGGTGAGCTGCATCAACATAGGCCTCCTTGAAGACCAAGTCCTCAACGGCGGGTAGGCCGCAAGCCCCACCTTTAATCTGACGGATCAGCTCCACACATTTGGGACCATTGCACACCAATGGGACGCGCGAATCGTACGAGAAAGATACCTTGTCTTCGAACGAGATCCAAGGATTTAAGGTAATGGCCCAGGAAGCCGACTCGACAGCCTTAAGAGATGGTTCGGGCGGAAGAGACGAGTACTTACCAAGGGAATCACTATGATTCCCTTGTTGTTGTTCTTCTTCTTCCTTTTGCACATCGTCTTCACGGAGGCGTTCTCCTGCTGGGTTGGCAAGGGATCATCCGATATCTCGTCTCCAACAACGATGTGCTCGTCGCCTTCGCCATCATAGGAATTAGGAACGACCACGCTATCAGAGCCCATCCAACTCTTCTCAGTCTCCTTACTGCCTGAACTGTTGGCCGGTCCGCCACGTCCGACGGGAGAATCAGTCGGATCACCCCTAGGCCTTTTCTTTCCTTTTGAAGCCAACATAGCTCCATCGACGTTCACTCTCTCTACTTCAGGAACTGCAGAGTGAGCTAATTCGGGACCGGTCTCAGGCAAAAGACTTCCCAACCCATGCAGCCCCATGTCATCAATGACACCCATGAGGCTTGGCGATTTCCTCTTCTTCAAACTGGCGTTGAGATCCGGCAAAACCTTCATCTTTCTAGCGCGATCCAACTTCCTCTGCTCCTCCCTCATAAAAATCCAAAGGCGTTTCTTTGAATTATGGTCTTCAGATGGGAGATTCGAAGCCCAGGTACCTGCGGAAAATGACCCAAGTTAGAACTTTGCGAGACAGCTAAACTACTATAATAAGAATGATGCGAGAAGAAGGACTTACCTTTCAGAATGCGATCTAAAGCGCGATGTGCTTTATCTTCACTGATATTGGGCCAATACGTATGACCTAGTTCCACTAACCATCGAGCGTTATCCAAGAAATCGTCTCCAGGGAATTTCTCCGCGATTGGATTCTTAACTGCGCGACAAGAAGAAAACGGTTAAATCAACAAAGTTAGGAACAATTGATCGAAGACGGAAATCTACCAAAACAATTGTCCCAGAGGACCCTAAAGTCCTCTGACGGAGGCTCCTCAAAGGAGTACTCATCCGACTTCACATTGAAGTAACGCCTCTGCCAGTTAGGCTTATTGTTCGGGTGTCCAGTGATGTTACTTGGGACGCATCTTTGTTGTGAAGATGCCGTCCTTCTCCAGCTTAATCGAAGATAGCTCTTCGAACGCCCTAACACTAAGGGGCATCCCGATCTCCGCGGCCAAAACTGTCAACGTGACGGCTAGAAGATATCCGCCCATCCCAAGCTGCGAGAGAGAGAGAGAGAGAGAGAGATCTTCCGGCGAATGACGTAGGAGGTAAACAGTCGTGGTATAGGGAACCATACTAATGTGTCCTTCTCGAAGTATGACTCGTACAAACATTGGTACCCTCTCGGTGGCGACAAAGGTCTTTCTTCGTTTGTCGGGATGAGGAACGTCTTGTTTTTCGCGTCGATACTCTTCAACAATCTCTTGATACTCCCCACAGTGGACTCGGTTCCCCGGATATTCTGCCATACCTGACCAACCAGGGCCGGGGAATGCCTCAAAGCAGGATTCAACAGGGGCAACTCTTCCGCATACCCGCGATCGTGGAAGAGAATCAGCACAAAATCGTAGACTCGTCGACTGAATGCATCTTCCCCCTCGTCAGAGCTTGACAAATCCCTCTCACCACGAGACGAGGACAAGGAGTCGCTAGTTCCGGAACTGGCGGAGGAATAGCTTCATTCCTTGATTACCAGCCGCTTTTCCATGTCGACATAAACCAAGGTTCTCTACGGAGTTTTTAGGTCGCCCCTATCCATCAAGGCATCACAATGGATCAGCACGAATTCATCAAGTACTTCGTTGGTCGTCGCATCCCTTGTCGGACTCGACTCGACGGCAATACGTTTGCCCTTCTCCGTGCGAGAAAACCGGTGATCAGATCCCTTTTTCGACGACATAGTTTCCAAAGGACGTATATATGCTACAGTAGTTAAGAGAGAGAAAGTAGAGAGAAGGAAGCGAGAGAGAGTACTTGTGCTAGCAGAAGAATGAAGAAACAACAAAGAGGGAAGCCTATTTATAAGAAGAGGAAGCACACGCCTCCCAAAGCGCCATAATTAGCTCTAGGAGGGCCTAAGTGGGCCTCAGGATTGTCGAAAGCCCAGCTTCCTCAGGATGTTTCATCTTCTCGCTCCAAAAGCCCACTTTGCTCGCGACGATTCATCTTCCCGGTTAAATCGGGAGACTTTGAGAATTGGTTTGGGACAAGCCAGAGAGGGACTAGCCGGTCCGCTACAACAAAACTTACGACTTAAGATGAACGCCGAAACAATCCACGAATTAACTCAGCGACCAAACGGCTACAGTTCAAGCCGTTATTGCTGAGCCCGACTAACAAATTCCCTGAGATCGTCTGCGATGATCACAAGCGAACTGGGGGGACTTACTGTAGGAGGTAAGTTGTACCCACCTTCCATGGCCTAAGAAATAGCAGGCCTGGACCGCAAAGGCCAAAACGGCGTAGTTCTGGTAGGTTGTGAAGCGACGAAAGAGCCAAAACGACCAGCAGTCCAGTCGTTTTGGCCGAAGCCCATTTCGACGAAGGCCCAGGTAAGAATCGGCTTAGGGCATTGACGACCAGCAGTCTATAAAAGGAGGCAAAGTGCCACAAAGAGGGGAGGAGGAAACCAGACAGACGGCGGCTAGAATTAGGGTTTCCGACCTACTTTGTTTTAGCTGACTTTTTTCACATTCTTTTGAGTGTTCCCGGAAATATTCGCCGGCATTTGTAGTCACTACCTTTTGTCTATAAATCACCTTTGAATCTAAGAAACGCTTTTGTCACACCCACAATCGAGTTAGGCTTGAGTCGTGTGAGCCAGCCGAACTCAGATCTAACAATCCCCATCTCTCTAATACTCAAATTTTGGAAGGTATATGAAATTGTTTGCCATGGATAAATTGCTTTTACTTCTGGTCTCTGTGGAGTATTGGAGAAGCGGGGAAGCAAAATGAGATTTATTGCATTAAGATATGGGAGTTAAAGAGAATTGTTGTTGAATTGTTGTTTTGCATGGCAAAGAAATTAAAAAATACTTTATGAATCATCTTAGTGGGAGGCAGGTCTTACAACATATTACGTTAGGGTTTTGATGGGTACGATGGAGAACATGAAGGGTAGAGTCGCATTAATGGCGAGGAGATTCATCCCATCCTATGCCCCCATATGTCATAGAGCAATCTTCAAAGATGGGGGCAAGAAAGTAAATTGGTCTGGCGAGGATTTTAGAAATACTTGCTTGGGCTGAGGATTGGGCTATAAAACACCAAAATCAAGCCGAAAATAAACGCTGAAATAACAGTTGCATAAATTTCGTTTGGATTCAATAGATAAGATGAAACTATAAGAAAACAGGCTTGTTGCGACTGAATTTAGCAACTAAAGAATCAGTCGCTACATGTGCTGACCGAATACCGACCGCTTAGCGACTGAATTAACGATCATTTTTTTCGTCGTTATTTAGTCGCTACTATACGACTACATAAATCGTCGTGAATTTACGGCTACTTAGCGACAAACGTCCAGTCGTTAAATTGTCGTCGTTTATTAGTTGCACATTTAGCGAGGTATTAACGATTGATTATATCGGTCGGTAATCAGTCGCAAAAAGTAGTTACAAAACACGTTTAAATTGCTATTAGGTTGTTGCACCAGTTTTTTGCTAGTGACTATATAAGTCTCTAAATCATTCATAACATTTTTCAAGATTATAGAAAAAAAACTCGTGAATTGGTACAATGAAGGGCATTTACAACTACACTAATTATCGAGATTGGATGTACAAAAGGATCGATGAAGCAACGGGAAACTTCTCGAAAGAGTTTAAAGCGGGGGTAGAGAAATTCATGATGTTGGCAAATAGTCAACCTATAGCTCAAAGCAATGGCGGTAAGTTCTTTTGCCCTTGCAGTGTTTGCAAAAATGATAAATTTCTCCCAGGGCAAAGAATTCGGAAACATATATATAGTAAGGGGTTTATGACAGACTATTATGTTTGGTATAAACATGGAGAAGAAATTGACATGATATTAGGAACGAGTTATGTTGAACCGACGCATTTCAGCGGTAGTGAAGAAGTATTCAATAATGTAGTAGAAGATAGATATGTGGATACAGTCAATCATGTATTTCGTGATATTGTGAGTTTTGATAACTATCAACAAGATGATAATTGTCAAAATGTAGTAGATTCAGAATGCAACCACTCTAAAAAATTCTATGATTTATTAGAAGAAGCAAAGAATCCTTTTATGAAGGTTGTCATGAAGGTCACTCGCAATTATCCTTACCTGCTCGCGTCTTGCAAAACAAGGCAGATTATAATATGAGTGAAAAGTGTGTGGATTCTGTATGTCAAATATTGACAGACTATCTACCAACTGGAAACCAATCAACTGGTTCACATTACGAGACAGAAAGGTTGATGCGTAATTTGGGTCTGCCATACTATACAATTGACCTGTGTGTTAACAATTGTATGATCTTCTGGAAAGAGGATGAAAGGTGAGATAAATGTCAATTTTGTGATGCACCAAGATGGAAACCTAGAAACGAACGACGTAGGACGAAAGTACCATATAGTCGTATGTGGTATCTACCAATTGCCGACAAATTGAAGAGAATGTATCAGAGCAAGAAAACTGCATCAGCAATGAGATGGCATGCAGAGCACCAAGCCAAGGAGGTTAAAATGTGTCATCCGTCAGATGCGGCAGAGTGGAAACACTTTTAAGATCTACATCCCCGTTTTGCAGAAGAACCTCATAATGTTTATCTTGGCTTATGTACGGATGGATTCAATCCATTTGGGATGTATAACAATCATTCGTTGTGGCCAGTGATCTTGACTCCATATAATCTACTCTCTGGTATGTGCATGAATACAAAGTACTTGTTCCTCACAATTTTGAATTTTGGGCCGAATCATCCGCGAGCTAGTCTAGATATTTTTCTCAAACCTCTGATTGAGTTGAAGGAATTGTCGTCTACTGGAGTCGCCGCATATGATGTTTCCTTGAATCAAAATTTTCATCTTAAAGTCGTGCTCCTCTGGACAATAAGCGACTTCCCAACATATGGCATGCTATCAGGATGGACGACCCATGGTAAGTTGTCTTGTCCGATTTGCATGGAAGATACAAAGGCTTTTTATCTACCTAATGGAAGGAAGATTTGTTGGTTTGATTGTCATCTGAGATTTTTTCCTCATGGTCATTCACTAAGGAAGAACAAAAAACACTTCTTGAAAGGAAAACACGCTATGAATGATTTTCCACCTGAATCTTTGATTGGAGAGCAAATTTATTCCGAGCGATTAAAGGGTGTCAATCCACCAAAGACGTCTACGTGTGGTGGAAATGGTCACGAGAAGAAGAAACCTAGCTATGGAAAGAACCATAACTGGCACAAGGAAAGCATATTCTGGGAGCTGCCATACTGGAAGGACCTCATTCTTCGACACAATCTTGATGTGATGCATATTGAGAAGAATTTTTTGACAACATCATGAATAGTCTTATGAGTGTGAAGGGTAAGTCGAAAGATAATATCAAGTCAAGATTGGATATAACACTTTTTGTGATTGAGGACACTTACATGTTGATAGTCATGGTCGAGCTTCTTTTCCTCCCTACACATTGAACGAGAATGCAAGAACAAGTTTATCGGAGTGTGTGAAAGAAGCGGTAAAATTTCCAGACGGTTATGCTTCAGACTTGGCTAGTTGTGCTGATATAGGGAAGGGCAAGCTTTCAGGCATGAAGAGTCATGATTGCCATGTATTTATGGAGAGGCTACTTCCATTTATATTGCAGAACTTCTAGACTAGAACATCCATCTTGCGTTATCAGGTATTAATTAGTTATTGTTATATGATATATATATATGTGTGTGTGTGTGTGTGTTTATAATATGTGTTAGTAATCATTTTGAATATATATGTTGCAGCGGTTGGTTTATTTTTCCACGGCCTTTTCTCAAGAACTTTGCAAAAAAAGTCGTGTCAAACTACTTAAAGAGAACATATTTTGATACTTTGCAACTTAGAAAAGATCTTTCCACCATCATTTTTGACGTCATGGAGAATTTTCCTATACATCTCCCCTACGAAGCTGAACTAGGAGGCCCCGTGCAATATAGGTGGATGTGTTTTTTTGAAAGAAATTTCAAAAAGTTGAAAGCGACTGCAAAGAACAAAAGATAGGCAGCATGATCGATAATTGAAGCATATATCAATGCTGAGATAGCTTATTTCTCGGAGCACTACTTTGCTGACCATATTCAAACGAAATCAAGGTAAATGATATAGTTATTCATATGTTCACCTTTTTCATGCGCAAACACATGCTTTCTTGTAAAAAAACTTAATTTCTTTTCCTTATTTGGGAAGGTTAACAAGATTTGACGAATGTGAAGTCCATGTATATCATGTCGAAGGAGTACCTGATATATTTACTCAAGTAGGTCGTCCAAGTGGGAAAATGCAAGAAATTTGGCTATCCGAGCAAGATTATCGATGTGCACATGCTTATGTTTTGAGAAATTGTGATTGTTTTCAGCCACTTGAGAGGTATAATAATAATGTATACTTATGTTATTTTAACTCTATATATCATATTTTGATTTTTCATATTTGTGTTTGGTCTAATTTAGCATGTTCGAAGATTATCTTGCTGCAATTTATCCATACTTTTCCGAAAAAGAACTCTCGACTAAATGAGTAGAGATATATCATACATGGGTGAAAGATTAGGTATGTCTCTGTAATACTATTATACTAATTCATGTACCATAGTGTTGATATAAATTGTATATATATATATGTGTGTGTGTGTGTGTGCAGGTTAGTCACTGGAGTGAAACACATCCTTTTCCTCCTTGGGATAAAGAGATTATACACGGTCCCTCCCATAAGGCAAAAACCTGGCCAATCGATTTCAGCAGAGGTTTTTTGTTTCATACCCAAAAGCATGGCGAGGGACAGAAGACTTGTAACTATGGATTATGTGTTAAAAGGGAGAGTTATACAAATGCATCTGATGAAGATCAGTACCACAGGGTCATAACCGATATATACAAATTGAGTACGAGGGGATAGTTGGTTTGAAAATAACTTTTTAAGTGTAATTGGTATGACCCTGTTAGAGGCACACAGCGGAGCAATGGCAGAATCGTGGATGTTCTTTCATCGAGAAAATACAACAAATATGAACCATTTATTCTAGGTACATATATATATATATATATATATACAGTTCCATATGATCATATATATATATATATATATGTATATTAATTATATATTTTTATTTCACATATATTAATTATATATATTTTTATTTCACAACAACTCAAGCAGATCAAGTATGTTACATTCCATACCCGTACGTAAAGAAACCAAAGCAGTTGTGGCTCAATGTTCTTAAAGTGAATAAAAGGAGAATCATTTCTGGAGAATACGAAGATAAAGACCCGGTGACGTTGCAACAAGAAAACGATGAAACTATTTTGATGACCATAATTGAAGATCTTGAAGTCGATCATTTGATACACGCTCGGGTAGAACCAATAAATCTTGACTTTGACGTCGAAGATGCATAACCAGAAGATGAATTTCAATGTAATTTATCGTCTTCATATGACGATGAAGATGAAGAAGAAGAAGATTACTAAAATATCAAAATCCATATGTAATTTTATGTTTTCATATTATGTTATAAACTTTATTATATGTACTGATATGTTGTCATATTATGCTAAAAAAATATTTACCATATGTAATATTATGTTATAAGCTTAATTACCATATGTAATAGCATATGGTTGTGTACTTAGGGTATAGGGTATGAGTTTAGGGGTTAAGGTTTTGATTTCTTTTCAAAATGAGTAAACCAAAAAAACTTTAAAATTATATTTTGGAAAATTAGTTATGTTGATTTTTAAACCGGAAAGTTGGTTCTTTGTGTAATTTTTTTATTTATTTACAATCTTATCACTATTTTTATAACATTATTAACAAATAATTTGTACTAAAGTATGATTTTATACAATTTTAGCATATTCTAAAGTGTATATTTTAAAATATTCAGATTTATATGAACTATATAGCTTTGTATATACGATATATATATATATATATTGTATTTATAAGTTAGAGTTTTTAATAAATTTTAGAATATATAATATGGTATTTGTAACATGTTTTATATTATTTATATATTATAAATTCTAAATATGGTATTTATAGCATGGTTTATATATTTTGTTAGTTCAAAAACTTGTTGCAATATATTCGCTAGATCTATTTTTATTATTATATTTAACTAGTGGTTTGTAAGGGTGTGATTAAAACAGTTTTGTACGAAATTTTATTTTTGGAGCGTGAAATTTTATTTTTGGAGCGTGAAATTTTACTTATATGTTATTGTGCTTTGCATTTCTTACATTTTTGAATATGTTGTGTATGTTGTTGGAATGGTGGAGTTTGTGTAAAATATGCGATGGGTGTTTCCGAAGCATTAATTTTGTATGTTGTATTAGAGGAGGTTGATTTGATCGATATATGGACAATATCATCGATTGTATTGTTGTAAATAGGAAAGTTTCCATGTATAAATTCTAACAGCAGTCTAGTAATTTTTGCATTTTATGTTAATTTTAATTTCTTTTTCTTACTACAATGTTAATTTTAATTTCTTAGTTTGGCGTTTTGTTTGGTTAGAGCAAGACCTTGGTTTTGGTTTAAGCATATCTGCATATAGGTACGGTTGTAACGGAGGATCTGGACGTTATGTTTGTAGTGGATTGTGGGTATTGATGAGAAAGAGAAAGCCACATAAAGTGTTATGAATCTTTGGCTTAAGTTTAGATTCCTTCCCAGTAAATATGGGATGATGTGCTTTCTACAAATGAAGAAAAAACTTTTTATTTTGTTCGTCTTAGATGATTGCAGACATGGTTAAGAGAAGAGATGAGATGAAGTCAAGCAACTATTGGATGAGAATCATTATTTACAAGGTACCTTGTCTTTCGGTCCTGGTTTCTGATGGGTATGGTGAGATGTTGAGGACACCCTTTCGTCCAGGACATATTTACTGTTTCCCAGTAACCATGTTCACCTCTGTTTTTATTGTAGATTACCATTGCTTTTCTTCATTTATATTTTATTTATTGAAATATGTAATTTTAATTAGAAATTGGGGAAAAAATGTCTGTTCAAATTTGAGAAAGTGTGGTTTTTCAAAAAATCTAAACTGAAGCGTAGTTTCAAATTTCAAATTCCAAATAGAGAAATTTTAAATTTATCTCATTCTTAACCATTGTTGCAGGAAAGCAGAGGTTTTAAAATTGTATTACTGGTGTAACTCAGACGTTTCAAGACTGTTGGGTGTGTCTCATTAATTTAACTAGAGACTGTCCCAGGCTACGCCGGGGTTTCTTACCTACGAAAAAATAATTTCATTTAAACTATTATGTCACATATAGTGTTATATTATTTATATTAAAAATTAAAATTTTATAAACATAATCAATTTTTAATATTAAAACATAGATTAAGCCAAAAGATAAAGAATTTACTAAATTTATCTATCACAGCTGATTTTTGTTTGACAATATACACAAAATGTTCTTTGAATGATAATTTGGGGTTCATCAGACTCGATCTCTTTCACCTTCACCCTTCCCTGAGCTTTCTCAAGGTTCGCTCCATTATCACCAATCATTGTCTTTACTACATGTTCTTTCTCCATTTTATATGCTTTTATTTTTTTATGCTATTGTTCTACACGACTATACTTAACTTCTCTTATTTAACTTTCGCACATGTTCATGTTAGTTATTTTCATTCTCGCAACCATCTCTTTGTTTTCTTCTTCCAACCTCTCTCAGCTCCTCTTCTTTTTTTTTTCCCTGGCTTCTCTCAGAGTTTCCACTGCAACCCTTGTGTTTGCTTATTCTTCAGCCTCATAAAAACATTTGGTAGCTCATTTTACTCCTATGGTGTCAGATTTAGGCTTGATGGACAATTACCATTGTTTTCCTTCATAGCATATTCTCAAAACATTGATGGGAGCTAATGTCAACCTCTGTCAAGCTTTAGCAGTGTCAATTTCTTGCAAAACTTCAAATAAACTGCTCCCCATTGTATTTGGTCCAGCCCTTTCTTCCTTTGCTTCTTCTTGAAACTTTCGCAGCTCTTCACAATCAAGTTAAGGATGATCTCGCTTCAAAAGCCTCTTGAGTTGCTTGTTGCATCTGCTTCAATAGCTTCACGTCATTTCATTGTTGGCTTCTTTTCCTTCGACTCAGAAAAAAACAATTTTGACGTCGTTCTTGTGTTTTAAATTAGCAATCTCTATAGATTCTGTTTTCTTCTCTTTGTTTGATTGAGTCAAGAACTGATTTTTTTCTCTCAAGTTCCAATCTCAAGGAAGATGACTCTACCTTAAGCATTTCACTTCAGATGTTGTTTTCTCAATATTCACATTGACTTCCTCAAAAAGAAATTGATGTTTGCATGTCTAATAGGACTTATCTTGTAATGATAAGAATGTACAATAAAATAAGAATGTACCGTACATAAGTGTACATGCCTGTTAGGGACTTAGGATAGCTAACATGTATGTCATTGTCAACATCTCTTTCTCCAGTTCAACGCACCATCCTAAGATCCTCATGAGATTCAGATGCACAACTTTGATATTTCTTAAACGATACCATTCCTTGGCTCGAGTTTGTTGATAACTTCTTCACAGCTATCTCTCCATACCAGTCTCCAACACGCCCTGAATAAAAACAAAAAAAAATTAAGATAATGATTTGCTATTATATTATATGCATTGAGGTTTATGTTTTTGTCTTCTTCCTTATCTTATAATCGGATCAAAACCCACCTGATTCAAGCTTGTAATGAAAATAGAAGTTATGTGTCTTTGCAGCGACTGTGGTACATCTCACAGATGGTTGATTCCCAATTTCTTTCCTTGACCGTAGCATCACTTTCTATGTCTAAGAAGGATTCGCCAAGTTGAATGATGATATCATAAGATCGGGAATTGATCTTCCTGAGTTGAGTAAAACTAATCAAAAACCTTGTGAAACAGCAAGAGAGGGCAAAAAGGAAGTGGTGGACTCACATCAACCAAGGAGGAACAAATCTCCAATTTCTCGGCCTCGCGACAGTTCGTCCGTGATTTAGAGCAGCTCAACCCGATGGATATTTGAGTGAAAAATAGGACTTACATGGAAGTATTCATCAACGTTTATATAGAGATGCAGAAGAAGCTGAAGAGGGGGTCAACATCTAGTTGTTGTTGTGTTGAATGAGGCAGTTACATAATTGAATGATGAGAATGAGTCCATTTGTAGAAATCGGCAACATTGATGAATTCATGGTGAAGCCGAAGAAGCTAAATAATATTAACAGTCATTGAGTTATAAAAGAGAGTTAAGCTCACTTGAATTAGGCTAGGAAAAAATGTTAATAGACTACATGAGTAGTAGACCCATGCAAATATGTTTTAGACTAATAGCAGATTTGACGTGGCATGATAGTGATTCAAGATTGGTTGATTTAATTTGCTGAGGTGGACATCTTCATATGCTCTCATATTAAACTTTTATTATAGGAGTGATGTAACACGATTTACAATGCATTGGCTGATATTTTGTTATGATAAAAAAAACAGAAATCGTTTATCTGAGAGGTCAATGTAAGTGTTTTTAAAACCTTAACTAAAGCTAATGAAAATCAGAATTGGAGAAAACAAGAGTGAGTCTTACTTTGAAGCTACTTAACCAGGTGCATCACATAACCGGAAACCTACCTCTTCGAACGAATGATTTTGGAAAGTATGCCAAACATGTTATATGAATTTGAGTGTTATGTCTGTGTAGTCATCAAATCTTCCTCACCAATAGCATTATGTTCATGTTTTTGATACTATTCTTGTTAAACCGTAGGTCGGATTGTCATTGCCTTGATCAGCAAGGAATCGTAATCAGTTTGTCGTTCTAATAATATTGTTGGTCCTAATCTCTTCCTCAAGTTAGTATGCAAAGTCAGCATGAGTTTGGCAATTTGGAAAACAAACAGAAGCATGGGGATGTTTGCCTTTAAAAATAAATAATGAGCCTTCATTAAAAACTTTTTACAGATTTTGATAAGGCAGAATAGGGCTCCTAGTGACCGAGCTAAACAAAATGTATTAAAAAAAAAAAAAACTCGACAAGGATTCCTACAGGAAGGTATTTCCTAAATTCTTTGTTCAAATTTTTTTTAAAAATTAAAAAAAAAAACATTAATGAGCATTGGGCTTGGACACTCCTATGATGCGAAGCTAATCATTGCGGGCCTTCTTGACAGCGCAAATAAACTTGAAGTCCAGCATTGTCAGCTTTGACTCCACCATGATGAAGCAGATCATGACTTCCACTACTCACGCCTGATCCTTCTTCAATCACTTCACAAGCTTGCAGTCCAGTGTGGTTGGCAAGGACCACCTTGGAGACATCAGTCGAGGGCTTGTGTTTAACTGCTTCAGCTCCAGGCATGTCATGTTGGGGTTATTATCATCCCCTGCACATGAACCAAATTAGAAACTGTAGTCCTAAGAAAAGTAAGTTGAAAACATGTTTAGTAAAGTTCATAAACTTACGTTTTACCAGCAAAGTTTGGGATTTGTAGACGTTGATTACGGATCCTGATATGGTGAAATGACTGATGCTTTTAAGAGAAGTGAAACTGAAAGCTTCAACTGGAAAGTGAAAGTGCTACCAACCAAGTCCTTTAAGCATTGTGGTATGGGTCTTTGATCGGGGTCCTCCAAACCTGTCCTGTAGAAAATTCAAGTGAGGTTTTCTGTAGTGGTGTTACCATAAGTTGTATAAGGTTCACGCTAGTTTACCATAAGTTGAGGGACTTCTGCTGAACGTGCGTTGGTTAGTTTAATTATCTGTCCATCAAATGCGACAAACCCAACTGTAAACGTCCCATCGGACAAACAGAGCTGGACACGGTACCTGCATAAGTTACATACTTTATATTGTTTAGTAGTGGTGAGATTGTAACCAAAATTTTAAACGTTAGTTAAGAAAGACTAAAAATTGAGTTGACTGAGTATACCTGAGAACACCAACTGCCTTGTCTTTGTTGATGCTCATGTAAAGGATGAGAATCCACCCTGAAGATTTCTATAACATTCTGAGCACGAAGTGTAGCACCACCCATCAGTAGTGTCAATACTAACAACTTCTCAAGCGCATAAAAACACCAGTCTGTTGTAAGAATATGTGATATATCATTTTAGTATTAAGACATGAAGTAGTAAAACATTATGCGAATAAGTTAAGATTGCACATGTGGGCCTGAGTTGGGGACATAGGCATTAAGCTCAGTAACAGTGGCTGTAGGTTGTTTAATCTTGATTTAACTACCATAGAAAGACATTGACAATAAGCTAAATTTTAAAGTTACCTGCTCCCTGGATCATTTAACTTAATTTAAATAAAGCAGTGGACGCTAATAGCTCCCTGGATCACCGTAGAATGCAATGCATACAACACATTCAGTAAGGAAAAAAGGACTATGTGACAAGGAGTTTACCTGCTCATCTACCAGAACCATACTGATCCCCATTAGCTCTCAACCTTTTTCACATTCCTTGCTTCCCAAAAACGGAGGAGCTATAGTTTCCTTTCTCTAACCAGCTTCTAACTCAAACATAAGCAATTGAGGATTTGCTATTATCTTAACCTTCTTAGAGATGCTTTTGTAAAAGAATAATAGAGATCGAGAAGAAAATATGAGCGGCAAAATTCCCTTAAGGTCCATAAATATAAGGTTTGAAATGATTGACGGAGCCAGGGGAGGTGAAAGGATTTCAAAGTTGTTGAAGGCTATGATTGAATACCATCATAAACATCAAAAATTAATCTCCGGGGAGTGGTGTCTCGCCTTAACTTCGTAGGTTACAAAACGGTGAAAGATGAGACGACAGAGACGAAGGCAGAAGGGAGGAGATGATGTGAGTGATGGGTCTGTTGTCCTTATTTACATGGACCACATATCTAACCAGAAAAGAAAATAATTGGGGCTGAGGGATATATGATTAAAGCCCAAATAAAAGAAGAAAATGAGTATTAAAAAAATTTATTTGGCTTAAGGTTTGTTGTGGTGCCATTGTGGACCGAAAGGAACTTTTGAGAACCACTACGCTGTAAGTCTCATGCTTTTGGACCGAAAGGAACTTTTGAGAATTATGTTGTAAGTCTCATGCTTTTGGACCGAAAGGAATTTTTGAGAATTATGTTGTAAGTCTCATGCTTTATTTTTTTCTAAATTAGTTTTAAAACTTAAATAAATCGTTTTTTACCCTTTTTTTCAAAAAAAATACCACATGATTTTTTTGCATTTCGCAAAATTAGTGTTGCTGCGAGTGGAAAGACAGCTCTCCAAGCTTATCTTGATGAACCTGCGCTAGATATGGATAGCTTTGAAAGCTTGGATATTCTACAGTGGTGGAAAGATAATACTCATAGGTATGACAATTTGCTAGCAATGGCTTGTGATCTACTTAGCATTCCAATCACAACGGTGGCTTCAGAATCTTCTTTTAGCATCGGTTCGCGAGTTCTGAACAAATACAAGAGCCGTCTACTTCCAAAAAATATGCAAGCTCTGATATGTACTAGGAATTGGCTAAAAGGTTTTGAAGCTTATGAGCAAGGTATATTAATCACATAATCATATATTTAGGGTATTATGTTACTTAAACCTAATTAATTTTAATTTTTTTAATATTTTCAGAAGATGAAATGGATGGTGAAGAAGAGGGAATACCATCGATCGAATCCATTGTCAATGATGAAGTTGAAGAAGAAGAAATTTGATTTTTATTTTGATTTGGTGTTTTGATTTTATTTACATTATGGATTTCGTGTGCGCTCTTTTTTCCTTCTCGGGTTTTATCCCAATGGGTTTTCCCGATAAGGTTTTTAATGAGGGCACATTGTTGGATTTGCTTATTTTTCATTTTAATTAGCATTTGATTACTTGGTTTTGCCATTGTTACTTCAAAACACTTCTAGCTCTATACTCAAAACACCCCAAATCAAAACACTTCAAGCATTATAACTTAGTTATAGCATTAGCAAGAAATTACAAATTATTAAACACAAGATACATATCACTAAACAAACTGTTGAGTAATGGTAGGATTAGTGATGTTTACGTGATGCTATTAGTCACTCCATCATCACGTACATGTGGGTTGTACACTCCATCATCACATACTCTTTATCTCCAATAACGATCAATGACCAGTAACGTCCCGCGGGCCGACCCGCCTAGGGCATGTGCAAGCCGTGGGTCGGGATTGGGCACCACTTCTCGAAACCGCGACTCGCGCGGGCCGGTACCGCCAAGACCCGCAACAACCATGGACCGCGGCGGGGCGGACCTAGACGGGTCGGTACAGCCCAATTGCCACTCCTAATCATGGTGTGTTCAGGCAGCTGGTGACGAAGACTATAATTAAACATGATCTACCTTACTCTTACGTTGAGTATGAGAAAGTCAGAGAGACTTGGAAGTACTGGATTGCTGATGTTAAATTCATCTGCCGTAACACAGCTAGAGCAGATGTCTATCGTTTTTATGAAAATGAGAGAGAGACATTGAAGAGAGAATTGGCTAGTCTTCCTGGGAGAGTAAGCTTCACTTCTGATTTATGGTCATCATTGAAACGCGAGGGTTATATGTGTGTGACAGCTCATTACATTGATCGGAATTGGAAGCTGAACAGTAAAATACTGAAGTTTTGTGATCTCCCACCGCCTCATACAGGTATGAATGTTGCAATGAAGCTTCTTGAATCAGTGGAAGAGTGGGGACTAGAAAAAAAATGTTCTCTCTCACATTAGATAATGCTACAAGTAATGATTCAATGAAAGATATTGTGAAATCTCAGCTGCTTTTGAGGAATGATTTGCTGTGTGGATGTGAGTTTTTTCATGTTAGATGTGCAGCTCACATACTTAACCTCATTGTGCAAGATGGCTTAAAGGTTATTAAAGACTCTTTGCACAAAGTTAGAGAGAGTATTAAGTATGTGACAGCATCAGAGACGCGTGAGATGATGTTTGGAAAATGTGTCAATGTTGCTGGCCTGGTAAAAGGGATTGCCGGTTTGATAATGAATGTGCATACAAGATGGAATTCGACGTTCTATATGCTTGAAAGAGCCCTTCCGTACCGTGAAGCGTTTGTTAAGTTAGAAATTTATGATATGAGAAACTATAAGTTTTTGCCTACAGCTGAGGAATGGGACAAAGCTGTGAATACATGTGTTTTTTTGGAGCCTTTTGCTAAGATTACTAGTTTGATGTCAGGTTCGAAATACCCAACATCAAACTTGTATTTCTATCAGGTATGGAAGATCCATAATTGGCTCCAAGTAAATGAGGAAAGCGATGATGCGATTGTTTGACATATGGTGATACCGATGAAAGAGAAGTTCGACAAGTATTGGGAAGAAGTTAGTGATCTTTTTGCAATGACAGCTGTCTTTGATCCACGCCTGAAGCTTCCAGTTGCAGAATATTGTTTAGGTAGACTTGATATGAGTACACGTGATGCAAAAATGAAGAACTTGCGTCTGAAGCTGGAAACTTTGTTTGAATCATACGACAAAAAATAAAGTCAACCTCACCATCTACAGAGCCTCGTGGGATAGATCAACAAAATGTTTGTGGAGGACCGAAAGGAACTTTTGAGAACTATGCTGTAAGTCTCATGCTTTATTTTTTTCTAAATTAGTTTTAAAACTTAAACAAATCGCTTTTTACTTTTTTTTCAAAAAAATACCACATGATTTTTTTGCATTTCGCAAAATTAGTGTTGCTGCGAGTGGAAAGACAGCTCTCCAAGCTTATCTTGATGAACCTGCGCTAGATATGAATAGCTTTGAAAGCTTGGATATTCTACAGTGGTTGAAAGATAATACTCATAGGTATGGCGATTTGCTAGCAATGGCTTGTGATCTACTTAGCATTCCAATCACAACAGTGGCTTCAGAATCCTCTTTTAGCATCTGTTCGCGAGATCTGAACAAATACAGGAGCCGTCTACTTCCAAAAAATGTGTAAGCTCTGATATGTACTAGGAATTGGCTAAAAGGATTTGAAGCTTATGAGCAAGGTATATTAATCACATAATCATATATTTAGGGTATTATGTTACTTAAACCAAATTAATTTTAATTTTTTTTAATATTTTTAGAAGATGAAATGGATGGTGAAGAAGAGACAATACCATCGATCGAATCCATTGTCAGTGATGAAGTTGAAGAAGAAGAAATTTGATTTTTATTTTGATTTGGTGTTTTGATTTTATTTACATTATGGATTTCGTGTGCGCTCTTTTTTCCTTCTCGGATTTTGTCCCAATGGGTTTTCCCGATAAGGTTTTTAATGAGGCCACATTGTTGGATTTGCTTATTTTTCATTTTAATTAGCATTTGATTACTTGGTTTTGGCATTGTTACTTCAAAACACTTCTAGCTCTATACTCAAAACACCCCAAATCAAAACACTTCAAGCATTATAACTTAGTTATAACATTAGCAAGAAATTACAAATTATTAAACACAAGATACATATCACTAAACAAACTGTTGAGTAATGGTAGGATTAGTGATGTTTACGTGATGCTATTAGTCACCCCATCATCACATATATGTGGGTTGTACACTCCATCATCACATACTCTTTATCTCCAATAACGATCAATGACCAGTAACGTCCCGCGGGCCGACCCGCCTAGGGCATGTGCAAGTCGTGGGTCGGGATTGGGAACCACTTCTCGAAACCGCGACCCGCGCGGGCTGGTACCACCAAGACCCGCAACAACCATGGACCGAGGCGGGGCGGACCTAGACGGGTCGGTACAGCCCAATTGCCACTCCTAATCATGGTGTGTTCAGGCAGCTGGTGACGAAGACTATAATTCAACATGATCTACCTTACTCTTACGTTGAGTATGAGAAAGTCAGAGAGACTTGGAAGTACTTGAATGCTGATGTTAAATTCATCTGCCGTAACACAACTAGAGCAGATGTCTATCGTTTTTATGAAAATGAGAGAGAGACATTGAAGAGAGAATTGGCTAGTCTTCCTGGGAGAGTAAGCTTCACTTCTGATTTATGGTCATCATTGAAACGCGAGGGTTATATGTGTGTGACAGCTCATTACATTGATCGGAATTGGAAGCTGAACAGTAAAATACTGAAGTTTTGTGCTCTCCCACCGCCTCGTACAGGTATGAATGTTGCAATGAAGCTTCTTGAACCAGTGGAAGAGTGGGGACTAGAAAAAAAATGTTCTCTCTCACATTAGATAATGCTACAAGTAATGATTCAATGAAAGATATTGTGAAATCTCAGCTGCTTTTGAGGAATGATTTGCTGTGTGGATGTGAGTTTTTTCATGTTAGATGTGCAGCTCACATACTTAACCTCATTGTGCAAGATGGCTTAAAGGTTATTAAAGACTCTTTGCACAAAGTTAGAGAGAGTATTAAGTATGTGACAGCATCAGAGACGCGTGAGATGATGTTTGGAAAATGTGTCGATGTTGCTGGCCTGGTAAAAGGGAATGCCGGTTTGATAATGAATGTGCAGACAAGATGGAATTCGACGTTCTATATGCTTGAAAGAGCCCTTCCGTACCGTGAAGCGTTTGTTAAGTTGGAAATTTATGATATGAGAAACTATAAGTTTTTGCCTACAGCTGAGGAATGGGACAAAGCTGCGAATACATGTGTTTTTTTGGAGCCTTTTGCTAAGATTACTAGTTTGATGTCAGGTTGAAAATACCCAACATCAAACTTGTATTTCTATCAGGTATGGAAGATCCATAATTGGCTCCAAGTAAATGAGGAAAGCGATGATGCGATTGTTTGACATATGGTGATACCGATGAAAGAGAAGTTCGACAAGTATTGGGAAGAAGTTAGTGACCTTTTTGCAATGACAGCTGTCTTTGATCCACGCCTGAAGCTTCCAGTTGCAGAATATTGTTTAGGTAGACTTGATATGAGTACACGTGATGCAAAAATGAAGAACTTGCGTCTGAAGCTGGAAACTTTGTTTGAATCATACGACAAAAAATAAAGTCAACCTCACCATCTACATAGCCTCGTGAGATAGATCAACAAAATGTTTGTGGAGGACCGAAAGGAACTTTTGAGAACTATGCTGTAAGTCTCATGCTTTATTTTTTTCTAAATTAGTTTTAAAACTTAAACAAATCGCTTTTTACCTTTTTTTTCAAAAAAATACCACATGATTTTTTTGCATTTCGCAAAATTAGTGTTGCTGCGAGTGGAAAGACAGCTCTCCAAGTTTATCTTGATGAACCTGCGCTAGATATGAATAGCTTTGAAAGCTTGGATATTCTATAGTGGTGGAAAGATATTACTCATAGGTATGGCGATTTGCTAGCAATGGCTTGTGATCTACTTAGCATTCCAATCACAACGGTGGCTTCAGAATCCTCTTTTAGCATCGGTTCGCGAGATCTGAACAAATACATGAGCCGTCTACTTCCAAAAAATGTGCAAGCTCTGATATGTACTAGGAATTGGCTAAAAGGATTTGAAGCTTATGAGCAAGGTATATTAATCACATAATCATATATTTAGGGTATTATGTTACTTAAACCAAATTAATTTCAATTTTTTTAAAATATTTTTAGAAGATGAAATGGATGGTGAAGAAGAGGCAATACCATTGATCGAATCCATTGTCAATGATGAAGTTGAAGAAGAAGAAATTTGATTTTTATTTTGATTTGGTGTTTTGATTTTATTTACATTATGGATTTCGTGTGCGCTCTTTTTTCCTTCTCGGATTTTGTCCCAATGGGTTTTCCCGATAAGGTTTTTAATGAGGCCACATTGTTGGATTTGCTTATTTTTCATTTTAATTAGCATTTGATTACTTGGTTTTGGCATTGTTACTTCAAAACACTTCTAGCTCTATACTCAAAACACCCCAAATCAAAACACTTCAAGCATTATAACTTAGTTATAACATTAGCAAGAAATTACAAATTATTAAACACAAGATACATATCACTAAACAAACTGTTGAGTAATGGTAGGATTAGTGATGTTTACGTGATGCTATTAGTCACTCCATCATCACGTACATGTGGGCTGTACACTCCATCATCACATACTCTTTATCTTCAATAATGATCAATGACCAGTAACGTCCCGCGGGCCGACCCGCCTAGGGCCTGTGCAAGTCGAGGGTCGTGATTGGGCACCACTTCTCGAGACCGCGACCCGCGCGGGCCGGTACCGCCAAGACCCGAAACAACCATGGACCGCAGCGGGGCGGGCCTAGGCGGGTCAATACAGCCCAATTGCCACTCCTAATCATGGTGTGTTCAGGCAGCTGGTGACGAAGACTATAATTCAACATGATCTACCTTACTCTTACGTTGAGTATGAGAAAGTCAGAGAGACTTGGAAGTACTGGAATGCTGATGTTAAATTCATCTGCCGTAACACAGCTAGAGCAGATGTCTATCGTTTTTATGAAAATGAGAGAGAGACATTGAAGAGAGAATTGGCTAGTCTTCCTGGGAGAGTAAGCTTCACTTCTGATTTATGGTCATCATTGAAACACGAGGGTTATATGTGTGTGACAGCTCATTACATTGATGGGAATTTGAAGCTGAACAGTAAAATACTGAGTTTTGTGCTCTCCCACCGCCTCATACAGGTATGAATGTTGCAATGAAGCTTCTTGAATCAGTGGAAGAGTGGGGACTAGAAAAAATGTTCTCTCTCACATTAGATAATGCTACAAGTAATGATTCAATGCAAGATATTCTGAAATCTCAGCTGCTTTTGAGGAATGATTTGTTGTGTGGAGGTGAGTTTTTTCATGTTAGATGTGCAGCTCACATACTTAACTTCATTTTGCAAGATGGCTTAAAGGTTATTAAAGACTCTTTGCACAAAGTTAGAGAGAGTATTAAGTATGTGACAGCATCAGAGACGCGTGACATGATGTTTGGAAAATGTGTCGATGCTGCTGGCCTGGTAAAAGGGAATGCCGGTTTGATAATGGATGTGCAGACAAGATGGAATTCGACTTTCTATATGCTAGAAAGAGCCCTTCCGTACCGTGAAGCGTTTGTTAAGTTGGAAATTTATGATAGGAGAAACGTTAAGTTTTTGCGTAAAGCTGAGGAATGGGACAGAGCTGCGAATATATGTGTTTTTTGGAGCCTTTTGCTAAGATTACTAGTTTGATGTCATGTTCGAAATACCCAACATCAAACTTGTATTTCTATCAGGTATGGAAGATCCATAATTGGCTCCAAGTAAATGAGGAAAGCGATGATGCGATTGTTCGACATATGGTGATACCGATGAAAGAGAAGTTCGACAAGTATTGGGAAGAAGTTAGTGATCATTTTTCAATGACAACTGTCTTTGATCCACGCCTGAAGCTTCCAGTTGAAGAATATTGTTTAGGTAGGCTTGATATGAGTACATGTGATGCAATAATGAAGAAATTGCGTCTGAAGCTGGAAACTTTGGTTGAATCATACGAAAAAAAATCAAAGTCAACCTCACCATCTACAGAGCCTCGTGAGATAGATCAACAAAAAGTTTGTGGAGGACTGAAAGGAACTTTTGGAACTATGCTGTAAGTCTCATGCTTTATTTTTTTTCTAAATTAGTTTTAAAACTTAAATAAATCGCTTTTTACCTTTTTTCAAAAAAATACCTCAAGATTTATTTGCATTTCGCAAAATTAGTGTTGCTGCGAGTGGAAAGACAGTTCTCCAAGCTTATCTTGATCAACCTGCGCTAGATATGGATAGCTTTGAAAGCTTGGATATTCTACAGTGGTGGAAAGATAATACTCATAAGTATAGCGATTTGCCAGCAATGGCTTGTGATCTACTTAGCATTCCAATCACAATGGTGGCTTCAGAATCCTCTTTTAGCATCGGTTCGCGAGTTCTGAATAAATACAGGAGCCGTCTACTTCCAAAAAATGTGCAAGCTCTGATATGTACTAGGAATTGGCTAAAAGGATTTGAAGCTTATGAGAAAGGTATATTAATCACATAATCATATATTTAGGGTATTATGTTACTTAAACCTAATTAATTTCAATTTTATAAAAGATAAAATGGATGGTGAAGAAGAGACAATACCATCGATCGAATCCATTGTCAATGATGAAGTTGAAGAAGAAGAAATTTGATTGTTATTTTGATTTGGTGTTTTGATTTTATTTACATTATGGATTTCGTGTGCACTCTTTTTTCCTTCTGGGGTTTTGTCCCAATGGGTTTTCTCGATAAGGTTTTTAATGAGGTCACATTGTTGGATTTGCTTACTTTTCATTTTAATTAGCATTTGATTACTTGGTTTTGCCATTGTTACTTCAAAACACTTCTAGCTCTATACTCAACACATTCTAAATCAAAACACTTCAAACATTATAACTTAGTTATAGCATTAGCAAGAAACTACAAATTATTAAACACAAGATACATATCACTAAACAAACTATTGAGTAATGGTAGGATTAGTGATGTTTACGTGATGCTATTAGTCACTCCATCATCACGTACATGTGGGCTGTACACTCCATCATCACATACTCTTTATCTTCAATAATGATCAATGACCAGTAACGTCCCGCGGGCCGACCCGCCTAGGGCCTGTGAAAGTCGCGGGTCGGGATTGGGCACCACTTCTTGAGACCGCGACCCATGCGGGCCGTGACCGCCAAGACCCGCAACAACCATGGACCGCGACGGGGCGTGCCTAGGAGGGTTGGTACAGCCCAATTGCCACTCCTAGTGCCACATGTCCAAAGAGAGAAAAAACTCAACTTTATTATTCTAGATATTTAAATAAATATAGTGGGATTTGTCAATCAAAAATTAGTTGCAGTCCAATCACGAGATATCTTCCTACCTAATATAATGCATTCAATACTTAATTATATATATTAAGATTTTTCAATCAAAATTTTGGTGCAACTTACTCTCGGGATATTCTTCTTTAATTATATTATTAGGTGATTATCCGTGTGCATGTGTGGAGTTAAATTTATATACTAATACTCGTTGAATACTAACTTTGATCATTCAACCATCATGTCATAAGTCCCAAAACGTATATTCATGGACCTTCGATATAAGGTTGATAAGTCCCAAAACCTATTTAATTTACATTGAGCTTCAATGATATTATCCGGATGTTATAATTCACCATCTCACTTTGATATGAAGAATTTTATTTTTGAAATGATATGATCAGATAACATTTGAGACATATGCTTGTGTGGAATGAACATCAGTTATGTATACATATTATTTATACATAATAGTTATTTGTCCTCATTTATGTATTATGCAACATTAAATATATTTAATAATTGAGAAGCGACTAACTATTATGTATATATTTAAATTAGAGTAAGCACATAACGAAAAAACTTCTTTTTATTTACCGTATTGTTTGATGGTAAAAAATTAAACATCATTTATTTAATTTCTATGGTATATAATTAAAATTAAACAATATTTACATAGATATATAGTACTTTTAATATAAATATTTATTAATTGAGGCTTCATACTCATATGATTTTATTAATATTTTTATATTTTTTTGTAACAAAAATATTATTTTTAGTAATATGAATATTTATTTATGAGGCTTCATACTCAGTGAAAATTTAAAATTAACATGTTTAAGTATTTTATATATGATATATCTTTTAATTTAACCGATATTGAAATATATATATATATATATATATATATATGATTTTATGATCATCTGTATCTTGTTATAACAAAAAAAGTTAAACCATTGATCACAAATATTTTAATGTGGTTTTTGTCAGTCTTAATAATTTATAATCGTTTAAAAAATTCAAAATATAACATATATCAAAAAAACTAATTTTTTTTATCAAATGCTTAATGTGATTGTTTAATTTCTTATAATATTATGAAATGAAACAAAAACGATGAAGTATACAAAAATTGTTATCAAATCTTTATTATTCAAAATCATTAATTGTCATATATTTGTTAACCATAATAGGTAATTTCATAGTTTTTATTTAAGGAAAAATGGAGAATATTCTTTTATACACTACTAATTAATTAATTTGATAGTTAGTTTAATAAAAAATATAATATATGTTTAAATGGAGCAACCTATTTTTCTAAGGATTCTAAAAATCATCGTAGTGATGGCACATGACTAGCAAAACATGTTTTAAGGCTCCATGATTAATATAAGGGATTGAAAATTATGGTTGACCATGGTCACAGACTGCCAATCATTCGCCTGACAATGCGATAAATGCCAGCGACATCTATCGATCATCTACGCCCCCGGGTTACTACGAACGAAGACTTCACCATACCCTTTCATGCGATGGACCATGGATATTATCGTTCCCATGCCAAGTTCTTGGCAGCGAGGCGTAGTACCGATTATTTCACCAAATGGGTAGAGGCCGAAGCTTTCACTCAAATCACCAGTAAAAAGGTTCGAAGATTTGTTTGGAAGAACATAATCTGTCGACACAACCAACAACAGATCACAATTCACTTCGAACAATTTTCACGGGTTCTGCAACAGATGGAAAATCGCCTAAGTACTTCAACCCCACGATACCCGCAGGGTAACGGCCAAGTCGAGTCAATGAAAAAAATAATCATTGATGGTATCAAGAAACGCCTCGACCTTAAGAAGGGTTGTTGGACCGACGAATTGGACGAAGTCCTATGGTCGCACCAAACAACCCTGAGAGGCGCAACCAAGACAACTCCATTATCTTTAGCGTATGGAGTCGAAGCAATGGCACCCGCTGAAGTAAACGTGATGAGACTACACCGAGCTAGAATATCCCAAAACGTCGAGCTCAACAAAGACATGATGCTTGAGGCCTTGGACGAGATCGAGGAACTGTGAACATGCCTTACTACGGATCCAGAACTACCAACATCAGATTGAACATTACTATAACAAAAAGGCCAAGGCCTGGCCACTCGAGCTCGGCGGCCTCATATTACGCAAAGTATTCGAGAATACAAAAGACTTGAAAGCGGACAAGCTCGGCACCAACTGGGAAGGCTCGTACAAGATCACTCAAGTCATCCAACCGTACATTTACCGGTTAGAAACATCAACCAGCGATGGCATACCAAGGTCATGGAACTCTATGAACCTCAAGAACTATTATTCCTAAAAGAAACGGACACCTGGGTAACTGATTCAACGTCACTGTTACTTGGGCCAATAAGCGAGTGAATGATTGACAATCACTTTCATTCGACAAAAAAAACCTGAATAAATATGCCCCCAAGCCACGTTTACTCGACTAAAAGGAACTACAGATGGCTTGATCCTCCTCGGTGGTACATAGGCAAACTTAACCGGTCCAGTCATAACAAAAAAACAAACAAATCACACGGAGTTTATCTGAGTGAAATCAAGCGCATGACCCACCGAGCAACCGACTTGTCACGTTTGACCTAACAAACACTGAGTAATCAACGTCTGCGATCATAGGGCCACCTACCAGCGGGCAGTGTACTGATACTCGTCCGAGCAACGAATGTCTTGATCAGACACGTAGTTACGAAAAATCACGAAGTCACGGACCTATTGGCCAATCGAATAGGCGACAATTTTTGATGTTTTAATAATCTCTAAGTATGGGTTGGTGTTGGGCCCAAATATGGACCGTTA